>NC_046137.1:3367265-3437265 GCF_010993605.1 Petromyzon marinus | reverse complement strand
ACACCTCGGCCGTGGCAGATCATTGTTATAATTCAGTGGGCTCACATGCCATTGACTTTTCCAAGACGGAGGTTCTTTGTAAGCCATCTGGCTTCCATGAGAGATTCGTTCATGAGGCTATCCACGTATACAAGCACAGAGACAATTTCAAACGAGAAGATGGATTCTATCTTAGCAATCATTGGAAAGATTTGATAAATCATTTCAGTTCTTGATTGATTGTTCACGCTTACAGTGGCTTTCAGACAGCATACATTATAAAAAATTTCGTCTCCCCCCTCCTCTTTTCAAAAAAATAGATGGACTAGTCCTGGGCAAACTGCCAATCGCTGCGCGTGACGCAAACGTTTTTTTATAAATAAATAAATGTGCCGTTTAAAAATAAATTCATGCAAACCAACACACCTGATGATGACCGTTTGAGTTATGGTCGAAACGTCGTGAGAATTTTTTATTGTTTTATATATATTTTGTTATTTTGTTGTTTCTCTTCAACGTGACTTTACCGAAAAAACTAAGAATATTTGCCACAACGGCAATTAATCCGGCACACGCCTTCTGCTGATGGCTTCGGTAATACTTTGTGGGCTGCAAAAAAATAGATTTGCAAAACCTGATGTCCCACACAATTTAGCACAATACGTAACAAAACACATATACAGCTCCACATCAGAAGGAGATCTTTGTTAATCCAAGACTGAGAACATCTTCGAAAATATAATTGAGGATCCATAATAGAGGTTTTTGGTTTAGATCGCGTAAATATATAAATGTGTTGTTACAACCCGCCACCACCCGACACAGCCATCTAGTAAGTATTTACACTATCTAACACAAACACCTCTTATGGATGATATTGGTCGCGAAAGCCTACGTGTTAAACTGAACAATTAAGGATATTAAGCCTCACCCCCAATGGCACTCCGGTAAGTGTCGACGCGACTTCTCTGTTCACGTGGGTTCCAGCGAACGAGCCGATGAAGTTACTCGATACTTTGGCGACGAGCACGAGTTTAGCCGAAGGTATACCACGACTAGCCGGGGCGCCGTCCAAAGAACACCTGTTTCTTACGGAAACGTGATTTTCTACTAGCGAAAGGGTACGGGCAGCAATGGGCTCGCCTTCCTTTGTCTCCTGCGATTGCGAACGCGCACGTGGAAGACTTTGAAGCCGAAGCGATAGCGTCAAGCACACCGAAACCCTCCGCTCGGTTGAGATATGTGGATGAAACAACCTTGGTGGTCTGGCCACTTAATGATATTCCAAATGATCTCAACTCATCATTAGACCTCCTTTGCCAGTACCAAGATATAATAATAACAATAGTGGTTTGTTCCCCTTTTTCTTTCCGGCAGCAAAAAATTGTGTGGCGCATTAACCACAATACTTGTGGTCAAAATGCAAAAAAAAACACAATCTGATAACAATGCTGTGGCAGGCAGATCTCTTTCCACGGCAGATCTCTCGCCTACTTTGGCAGATTTTTTGTCTTGCCGTGGTTGTCCCACCCGATGACGGCTGCTTGTGTCGCGATCGAAACCTCGTGATCTGTTATTTGATTTCTTACCTACTACGTGACGTTGCCGAAAGAACCTAAAGAGTATAGAACTAAACTATTGGTTTTGTTATTTTTTTTTACCTTACCAGGCAAAGGCCACCGAGCTAGTGGCTTCGTTTTCAGACGAGGCCTGGGGCCTTCGCACATGACGTCAGCTCAACACGATGGCTCGTCGCGTGGACATTTACAGCGGCAACATAACAGAGGCTGTCGAGATGGACCTTGCTAAATGTGGAGGGTGGAAATAAAACGGGAGAAAATAATTCACGCGACCGCCACGGGGGGAGAGAGAGACAGACAGAGACGCAGACTCCGAATATACAGCAGGGGTCAGGGTCGGGATCGAAACCGCAACCTCCTGCATACCAGGCGAGGGTGTAAACATCTCCTAGCCACCGTGATGATGATGATGATGATGAGAGACACCGCAGACTCCAGATATACAGGAGGGGTCGGGATCGAACCCGCGACCTCCTGAGTACCAGGCGTGGTAGTTAACATCTCCTAGCCAACGCGATGACGATGAAAGAGAGAGAGAGAGAGACGCATACTCCAAATATACAGCAGCAGTAAGCATCGTCAGAGGTCGGGATGGAACCCGCGACCTCCTGCATACCAGGCGAGGTAGTTAACATCTCCTAGCCACCGCAATGATGATGAAAGAGAGAGAGAGAGATGCAGACTCCAAATATACAGCAGGGGTCAGGGTTGGGATCGAACCCGCGACCTCCTGCGTACCAGGCGAGGTAGTTAACATCTCCTGGCCACCAAGTGTAGGGGTTCAAATTGTAATCGCAAAACCGTTTGCCAAGCTTGGGAAAGGCAGTCAAAAAAACAACGGCAAACAGTCTCGGACCACGCCAAGAAGACACCACGGAGAGAGACCCACTAAGTGGCGGTGATGTCACCACGGTGCCCGTGCCAGGCTAGGTGCACGTTGAGGCCACCACGTGAAGTGCCGAAGGGTCCCTGCTGACAGGAGGTCACGGGACAGACCCACTGGTAGATGCATCACACCAGCTGTGCCCCCTACTGTGCCAGGCTAGGTGCAGGTGGTCTCGTGACAGACCCAGCCAGGTGCCACGGTGTCAACTGACCGAGATGACCACTGGTAGATGCACCACACCAGCTGTGCCCCCTACTGTGCCAGGCTAGGTGCAGGTGGTCTCGTGACAGACCCAGCAGGTGGCATGGGCTGGCTGACTGAGATGACCACTGGTAGATGCACCACCACCAGCTGTACCACCCACCCCAATGTAACAATTCGCTGTGTTTTAGCTCTTCTAGATTGAAAGCTTTCGTGACTGCAAGGATCCATACTCTTTGGTTCTGTTCGGTAAAGTCGCGTCGAAAAAATCAACAAAAAATAACAAAAAATTTAAAAAAAATTCACGACGTTTCGGCCACTTGTGTTGTGGCCGAAACGTCGCGAATTTTTATTTTTTGTTGTTTTTTTCACCGCGACTTTACCGAACAGAACCAAAGAGTATGTGTTTCAGCTGCCCGGCGCTCCGCTCGTTGCTGCGAGCGTCGCTCCTCTGCCCTCCGTTGTTGCTGGAGGGCGACTGCCTCCAACTGCTCAGTACAGGCGCGTCCTTCACGAGCCTCCTCCTCCTCCTCCTCAGCGAGATACAAAACACACACAAAGATCCCCCGTGTAGGGGCAAGTGCTGTTAGCGAGCACCTATGAAGGCCGGCACGGCACACGAGGGGGTGGGTGGCCAGCACCACGCCCGGCCGCCTTTGTCTCCCCCTAGTGGCGATGTTTACGACACACCGCACCGGTTATCCATTGTCGGCTGAGTCGACTTAGGGGAGGCCCAGGACCGGTTCAGATAATCGTCACTGGTGTTGGCCGTGAGCGGGAATCGAACCCGGGTCGCCGTGCTCATAGCGCACAGCTAACCGCTGCACACTCACACACACAACAATAACAACAACCGCCATTCGCCACTAAGTGGCGGTGACGTCACCATGACGCTTGTGCCAGGCCATGTGCACCTTGAGGCCACGTGAAGTGTCGAACGCCCGCTGGCAGGAGGTCACGGGGCAGATCCAGGTGCCACGGGTCGACTGACTCAGATGACTGAGATGACTGGCTAATGCACCAACTGTGCCCCCTACTTGCCAACCTGCTGTGCTTTAGCCACCCGGCGCTCCGCTCGTTGTTGTGAGCGTCGCTCCTCCTCCCTCCGTTGTTGCTGGAGGGCGACTACCTCCAACTGCCCAGTAGCAGCGTCCTTCACGAGCCTCCTCCACAGATGCTGATCTTGACACCGCTGGTAGCAGTCATCGGCAAGTCCACTCAGCTCCACGTCCTCCTGTACCACATCACTCCATCTCTTCTCTAGCCCGTGCCGCGCCCGTTTAGCCCCCTCGATCCGGCCGAACAAAAGCTGTTTAGGCATGCGGTGGCTGGGCATGCGGGCTACATGGCCCAGCCAACGCAGCCTTGCCTGCCGGAGGAGCTCACCGATGGGACTTTGCCCAGATCTTTCAAGGATTTGTGAGCTCCTCACACAATCCAGCCTAGTTAAACCCAGGATGGATCGTAGGCAGGCCAGCCTAAATGTTTCTAACCGGCAAAGATGTTCCATTAGGGGGGTACACGTTTCGCAAGCGTAGAGAAGGGAGGGAATGACCGTGGCCGAGAAGACCTGAAGCTTCATGCGGAGCGACAGACAGGTAGCTTCCACACAGCGTTACGCAACCGATGAAAGTATATTGCCGCTCGACTGATTCGGAGTGAGACCTCTGCTGTTAAACCGGAGCCAGTCATGAGCACACTGCCCAGGAATGGGAAACTCTCCACTCTCTCCACAACTGCCCCATCACCGATTGGGAGTTGTGGGGGTGGAGTGTCCGATGGTACAAAATACCCAGGCAGGTGCGTAGTTTTGGTGGGGCTGATGGTAAGGCCCCACCTATTAGTGGCATGCTCCAGTTTCATCAGCAGCAGCGTCTCCAACGCTTCCTCTAAATGAGCAGCAATTACCAAATAATCGGCATACATAACGTGGTTGACCAATAGGGAGCCATCCTTTGACCACACCCGGGCATCGATCAGCCTCCCATTATATCTGTACCAAATGGAAATTCCTCCAGTACAGCTATTGAAGGCTTCACGAACTACGTGGAAAAAATTAGATGTTACTTAATGTGGGAGCCAGAGGACATCCTTGTCGCACCCCAAGGTGTACAGGGAATGGCTCTGACTCCCGGCCACGTAGTTTTACCCTGGCCCGCTCACCATCATGAAGGTCCTTAATGATCGTGAGCAGAGGGTCAGGGACTCCAAAAGCACGAAGAACAACCCAGAGCCCAGGCCTACTGATGGTATCATAGGTCTTGACCAGGTCAATAAAGTAGAGACGTAGGTCTTGTTGGAATTCCCTACACCTCTGCTGTAGCAGACGGACAGAAAATATGGCATCTGTGCAGGACCGCCCCTTCCTGAAACAGCATTGGGGCTCCGCAAGCCTCTCCTCAGCGTGCCTGGCAAGGCGATGTTAAATAATCCTTGCCAGGACCTTTCCCAGCACACTGAGGTGTGAGATGCCCCTGTAGCTGTTACAGTCTGTGCGGTCCCCCTTCTTACAGAGGGGGGCCACCAGGGCATCCTTCCAATCCTGCGGAACCCGTCCAGTGGTCCAGACTGTTATGATGTCATGTAGGGCAGTCTGTGCACAAACGCCACCCTCCCTCAGCATTTCGCTTAGGAGATCATCTCTGCCCGCTGCCTTTCCTGCTCTCAGACTCTGGATCGCCTTCAGTACTTCCTCAACAGATGGCACCTCAGCCAGCCACTCACAGGGGGTGACTTCTTCTTCCAATATTTGAGGCATCGCAGCCTCAGCAGGGTCATCCCCACTTCGTGCCACGATGTGTTCCTGGCTGAGGGATTTGCCCTCTCCCAGGAGCTCACAGAAATGCTCAGAAAATCTGCCAACCTGTTCCTGCGGGTCGGAGATTGGATCACCGTTTGGATCACCGTTTTATCCCCTAATGATGGCAATAGGTGTGGCGCTGCAGGTTACACACAGACACACACACACACGCGTGCGCATAACCCATTAGTGAAACCCATTAGTGAAACTGTCAAAAGTCACAAATGACGCTGTGTGAGTGAATGGGATAAGTGTTGTGAGTCTGCCGCTGTGGCTGCCAACTCCACTGTCGAGTTGCGAGGGATGTAGGTGAGAGGGCTGTAGGTGAGAGGGCTGTAGGTGGGAGGGCTGTAGGTGGGAGGGCTGTAGGTGAGTCTGTGGGTCTCTGTGTGGTGAGTCTATGGGTCTCTGTGTGGTGAGTCTGTGGGTCTCTGTGTGGTGAGTCTGTGGGTCTCTGTGTGGTGAGTCTGTGGGTCTCTGTGTGGTGAGTCTGTGGGTCTCTGTGTGGTGAGTCTGTGGGTCTCTGTGTGGTGAGTCTGTGGGTCTCTGTGTGGTGAGTCTATGGGTCTCTGTGTGGCGAGTCTGTGGGTCTCTGTGTGATGGTTCTATGGGTCTCTATGTGATGAGTCTATGGGTCTCTGTGTGATGAGTCTGTGGGTCTCTGTGTGATGGGTCTGTGGGTCTCTGTGTGGTGAGTCTATGGGTCTCTATATGAGCGCATGGTCTCACATTAAGTCTGTGGGTGTCTCTGTAAGTCTATGGGTCTCTGTGTAAGTCTATGAGTCTCTGTGTAAGTCTATGGGTCTCTGTGCATGTCTGTGGACTGGATCACCACCATCATCATCAGCAGCAGCACTATCATCAGCCACGCTCGGTCTGGACTCTGCCCCGTGTGTGCCTTCAAAACCACCACGTGGCCGTCTCCGCGGTGAACAGCTGATGGACCGTTTGCCAAATGTCACGCCCACACCTAATGAGCAATTCCGCAGCGTCAGTGACGCAACCCAGGTCAGTAATAAACAAAGATAAAGATCCCCCACCACCGTGTAGCCTGCAAAGGACTGCCGGGGCAAGAGCTGTTAGCGAGTAGCAGCAGCGGCTGGGTGCGCAGCACCAGGCCCGGACCGCCTTTGTCTCCCCCCAGGAGCGATGTTTACTACACAGCACCGCACGGGGTAACTCGGTTTCACTTTGATTGAAAGCTTTCGCGACTGCAGGGATTCATATTCTTGGTTCTTTCGGTAAAGTCACCAGCACGTAGAAGGGGAAACAATAAAATAATAATGAAAATATACAAAGCGATAAAATTCTCACGACGTTTCGACTGCAACACAAGCAATCATCATCAGGTGTACCTGATGATGATTTTATTGTTTTATATTTTTTATTATTTGATTGTTTCCCTTCTACGTGACTTTACCGAAAGAACCAAGAATATCAGTACTAGGTACTAGTGGTAAGTACCCAGCGTTGTCCGGGCGAAAAAGACAGACACACACACAGACATTGACCCACGCACACAAAGACATCGACTTACACACACACACACACATATGGACTCACACACACAGACATCCACTTTAGATAGACACACATAGAATTACACACGCAAATCGACGTACACACATACAGCGAATCAAACACACATGCACTTACACACACACACATGGACTAACACACACACGTGGACTAACACACACACATGGACTGACACACACACATGGACTAACACACACACATGGACTAACACACACACATGGACTAACACACACACATGGACTGACACACACACATGGACTAACACACACACATTGACGAAGACACACACATGGACTAACACACACATGGACTAACACACACACATGGACTAACACACACATATGGACTCACACACACATGGACTAACACACACACATTGACTAACACACACATATTGACGAACACACACACACATGGACTAACACACACATATTGACGAACACACACACATGGACTAACACACACACATGGACTAACACACACACATGGACTAACACACACATATGGACTAACACACACACATATTGACGAACACACACATATGGACTCACACACATATGGACTCACACACACATGGACTCACACACACACACATGGACTAACACACACATATGGACTCACACACATATGGACTCACACACACATGGACTCACATACACACACATGGACTAACACACACATGGACTAACACACAACAACAACAACAACCGCCATTCGCCACTAAGTGGCGGTGACGTCACCACGACGCTTGTGCCAGGCCATGTGCACCTTGAGGCCACGTGAAGTGTCGAACGCCCGCTGGCAGGAGGTCACGGGGCAGACCCAGGTGCCACGGGTCGACTGACTGAGATGACTGAGATGACTGGCTGATGCACCACCTGTGCCCCCTACTCTGCCAACCTGCTGTGCTTTAGCCACCCGGCGCTCCGCTCGTTTTTCTGAGCGTCGCTCCTCCGCCCTCCGTTGTTGTTGGAGGGCGACTACCTCCAACTGCCCAGCAGCGTCCTTCACGAGCCTCCTCCACAGAGGCCGATCTTGACACCGCTGGTACCAGTCATTGGCAAGTCCACTCAGCTCCACATCCTCCTGTACCACGTCACTCCATCTCTTCTCTAGCCCGTGCCGCGCCCGTTTAGCCCCCTCGATCCGGCCGAACAAAAGCTGTTTCGGCATGCGGTGGCTGGGCATGCGGGCTACATGACCCAGCCAACGCAGCCTTGCCTGCCGGAGGAGCTCACCGATGGGACCGTGCCCAGATCTTTCAGGGATTTGTGAGCTCCTCACACAATCCAGCCTGCAGGTTAAACCCAGGATGGATCGTAGGCAGGCCAGCCTAAATGTTTCTAACCGGCGAAGATGTCCCATTAAGGGGTCCACGTTTCGCAAGCGTAGAGAAGGGAGGGAATGACCGTGGCCGAGAAGACCTGAAGCTTAGTGCGGAGCGACAGACCAGGTAGCTTCCGCACAGCGTTACGCAACCGATGAAAAGACATTGCCGCTCGACTGATTCAGAGTGAGACCTCTGCTGTTAAACTGGAGCCGGTCGTAAGCACACTGCCCAGGTGTGCTGTGGTGGGGAGGGCCAATTCCAATCGGAATTGGCCCTCCCCCCACAGCACTGTCCACGACAGAGTTTGCCCGTCCGGCACCGCGAGGACTAACACACACATATGGACTCACACACACATAGACGTACACAAACAGACACTTATCTGGTGTTGCCCGTGCAAAAAAAGACACACACATCGACTTACACGCACACATGGGCTTAAACAAAGACAAAGATCCCCCATATAGCCTTAACAGACTGTTGGGGCAAGTGCTGTTAGCGAGCATCACCTATGAAGGCTGGAACGGTACACGAGGGGGTGGGTGGCCAGCACCACGCCCGACCGCCTGTAGTCTCCCCCAGTGGCGATGTTTTTTATCCATCGCACCGGGTACTCATTTGAGGCTGAGTCGACCTAGGGGAGGCCCAGGACCGGTTCAGATAATCGTCACCGGTGTTGGCCGTGAGCGGAAATCGAACCCGGGTCGCCAGGTTCATAGCGCAGCGTAGCGCTAACCGCTACACTACCACTCCCCACACATGGGCTTAAACGCACACACACACACATATCGACTAACACAGCAATCCCCGATGATGTTACAGCTAGAGCAATGTTCTTAGTGAGGAGTGGCTTGAAAATAAAAGTCTTCCCGGTCGTGGCAGATGCATTAAGAGAACAAAAAAAAACAAGACTCCATTTGTAGTCTCAATGTCTTCCAAGATTGCCTTGCAGGCTTTTCTATCTGTGCATCCATCAGCCTTGGTTCATTTTCCTAAGACGATTTAAGAAGCTTTGATTTCAAGCTTTCGCGATTGCAGTGCTTCATATTCCTTTGTTCTTTGGGTAAAGTCTCCACCGCGTAGAAGGGAAGCAATAAAATAATAATAAAAATATATATATAGAACAATAAAATTCTCACGACGTTTCGACTGCGACACAAGCAGTCATCGTCAGGTGTGAAACCCAACGGCAAGAAACATCTTCTTTGGTTCTTTCGGTAAGGTCACCATGTAGAATGAGAATAAAATAATAAATTGATAAAATAAAATAACACAATAATATTCTCACGACGTTTCGGCCACAACACAAGCGGCCTTCATCAGGTGAAGGGACGAGACTGTCTGGTAGGACAGCTGTTATACATGTTATTATTTGTGTAGCTTATACTGGTAGGAAAGAAGTTATAAACTGAGTGTACCAGCCTGCAATAGATTCATGTGTCCGTCCGTCCGTCCCCTTTCAATACTTTAACGAGAAGTGAAATCTCGTGCTGTTGGGTGTTAAATCAGCAGTAGACAGCGCAGAGACTTGTCCTACCAACCCACCCTGCAGGGACCTGTTACACTGGTAGCAACGAAGTTGTACACTGAGTGTACCAGCCTGCAATAGATTCATGTGTCCGTCCGTCCGTCCCCTTTCAATACTTTAACGAGAAGTGAAATCTCGTGCAGTTGGGTGTAAAATCAGCAATAGACAGCGCAGACTTGTTGATATGTCTTATAAAATTGCGCAAAATTCCAATGTTCCTACCAGCCCACCCCGCGGGGACCTGTTTGTTAAAAAAAATTCGGTCACAGTTCCTATGATCACTGTTACGTTGCTTTTATGGCTTTTATTTGTTGGTGATTTCGAAAAGTTTTTTTGGGGGGGGGTTTGGCCATGTTTTTGGTTTATTGTAGTACGGAGTTAGACTGATGGCCTTAATCTTAGTTTCCTTATTCTTAGCTCTTTCGGTAAAGTCACGTTGAAGGGAAACAATAAAATAACAAAATATATTGTATTGTTTCCCTTCAACGTGACTTTACCGAAAGAGCTAAGAATGTGAATTACTGCAGTCACGAAAGCTTTAAATCAAAGCTTAGTTGTCTTGCTGTGGTTGTTGTTGTTGTTGTTTGACTTTGCATCCCACTGGGATTTCTGGCACACATAGCGTTGGTGGTGTACACCGTGGCCTATTTCAGGAATATTTTGATGTTTTTTTCCCTGGATTTTCTGTTTGCACAGTCAACACACATTCACACTTTAAGATGTTTATCTTGTCCGTGTTTTAGTTTTTTTTTATTTGTTGTGGTTGCACCCGATTCAAGAGCCCAATGGCTCACAGGGCTCGATACCAAAATAAATAAAATAAAAACTGAAAACTGTATTTTGATTTAGCGTGCTGATCTTTAAAGGTGCATTTGAAAAATGTTGATACTCCGACTGATGCCCCTGCTGTTGTGGAGTCACTCATGCAGTCGGCTATGGCCTCTAGGATTTGGTGTTACATGTTATTATTTATGTAGTTTATTGTAAAAAAAATTCGGTCAGTCGCTATGATCACTGTTACATTGCTTTTATGGCTTTATTTTGGTGATTTCGAAAACGTTTTTTTTGTTTGGACATGTTTGTTTTGTTTGTAGTACGGAGTTAGACTGACGGCCTTAATCTAAGTTGTCTTAGTGTTGTTGTTAGTTGACTTGCATCCCACTGGGAGTTTTGCACACAGCGTTGGTGTACGGTGCTATTTCAGGAATATTTCGCTGGTTTTTTTCCTGGATTTTCTGTTTGCACAGTCAACACGCAGTCACACTTTAAGATGTTTATCTTGTCCGTGTTTTAGTTTTTTTTATTTGTTGTGGTTGCACCCGATTCAAGAGCCCAATGGCTCACAGGGTTATACGAAAATAAATTATGAAACTATGTTATGGAGTGACTCGTGCAGCCAGCTATGGCTGCAAAGTTTGGTCGTACGTGTTTACGCGCGCGTGTATATCATTTATTGTTACATTTTTAATCACGGCGCCTATGATCACCGTCGTTACGTGCTTTTTAGAGCTTAATTTTGGTGATTTTTTGGCTCAAAACGTTTTGGTTTAGCCACGTTTGTTCGTCTGTTGCAGTACACAGAGTTAGACCTGATAACGTGAATCTCAATTTGCCTCGTGTCTGTTATTGTGCGACTCGTCGCATCCCGATGGGATTTCTTTTCACGCAGCGTTGATGGCACGCCGCTATCCGCCTGGAAGACTTTTGCTGTGTGTGTGTTTTTATTTCCCTGGATTTTTTCTGTTGCACGTAGTCACTTTAAGATGTCTCCTTGTTCGTGTGTGTATTTTTTGTTGTTGTTGAATCAAGAGCCGCATGGCCCACAGGGCTATACCTCCTAAATGAACTGAACTGAACATCACGGCTCGATAATTCAGCGTGGAGGTAGTTAATGATTGACGGGAGCGTCCTGTCAGCGGGAGCGAACGATTTCTCAACGCTACCTTGACTCACAAAAACAGCGGCCTGTCATCTGTGTCAAGGGGCAATGACACAATTCAAACTGTGGGTCTCTGCTGTGTGAGTCTGTGGGTCTCTGTTGTGTGAGTCTGTGGGTCTCTCTGTGTTAGTCTGTGGGTCTCTCTGTGTGAGTCTGTGGGTCTCTGTATGTAAGTCTATGGGTTTCTCTGTGTGAGTCTATGGGTCTCTGTGTAAGTCTATGGGTCTCTCTGTGTAAGTCTATGGGTCTCTCTGCGTGTCTGTGGGTCTCTGTGTAAGTCTATGGGTCTCTCTGTGTGAGTCTGTTGGTCTCTGTGTAAGTATGTGGGTCTCTGTGTAAGTCTGTGGGTCTCTCTGTGTAAGTCTATGGGTCTCTCTGTGTAAGTCTATGGGTCTCTCTGTGTGAGTCTGTGGGTCTCTGTGTAAGTATGTGGGTCTCTGTGTAAGTCTGTGGGTCTCTCTGTGTGTCTGTGGGTCTCTCTGTGTAAGTCTATGGGTCTCTCTGTGTGTCTGTGGGTCTATGTGTGAGTCTGTGGGTCTCTGTGTGAGTATGTGGGTCTCTGTGTGAGTCTGTGGGTCTCTGTGTGAATCTGTGGGTCTCTGTGTGAGTCTGTGGGTCTCTGTGTGAGTCTGTGGGTCTCTGTGTGAGTCTGTGGGTCTCTGCTGTGTGAGTCTGTGGGTCTATGTGTGAGTCTGTGGGTCTCTCTGTGTGGGTCTATGGGTCTCTGTGTAAGTCTGTGGGTCTCTCTGTGTAAGTCTATGGATCTCTCTGTGTGAGTCTATGGGACTCTCTGTGTGTGTCTATGGGTCTCCGAGTGCATGGTCTTACTGGCGAAACGTCGTACTCCGATTGTACGCGTTGTGGATTTGCTCTCCAACACAGCACCCGGTAACGATTTGGCACGTTCTGTTTACGTTAAAAACCCCTTACTAAAGTGTCGGGTGGTCGCGGGTTTAACGACACAACATTTATATACTCACGTGATCTCACCCAAAATTAAGCTGATTACGGAGAATATTGATCGGTTTACCGGTTCACAACGAGCCATCTTCGCCAGGGAAAAAGTTGTCAATAAATCGAATTCGTAATCTGGTGTGATTTTTGTTGTTGTTTTTTAAACAATGTTGTTATATCTACGGTCAGACAACACTAACAACTTGGAACAGCGTCAAACCCACACGTATCCTCGCACTTACAGGCACATTGGGTTTGCAGGTCCAGACGGCGTACAGCCGATTCTCCGCTTGTGATGGCACTTTGTAAGGATGAACGCTGAGATTGAGGAGGGCATGGGGTGGGCCCATGAGGTCTGAATTGGTCTGTGATAAGTTAGGCGCACTTATAAGGGGGTTAAACAGGTTTTTACTAAGCTACTACTATGCATTATATAATACTACTATGTATTATATAATACTACTATACATTATACACTACACTACTACAATACATTATACACTACTACTATACACTATACACTACTATACATTATAAACGACACTACTACTATACATTATACACTACACTACTACTATACACTACACTACTACTATACACTATACACTACGCTACTACTATACACTATACACTACAAGACATTTTACACTATACACTACTACTATATATTATACACTATACACTACTACTATACATTTTACACTATACACTACTACTATACATTATACACTATACACTACTACTATACATTAAACACTATACACTACTACTATACACCACTACTATACATGATACACTACACTATTACTATAAACTACTATTATACATTATACACTACACCACTGCTATACACTACTACTATACACTATACACTACACTACTATACACGACACTATACATTATATACTACATTACTACTATACACTACTATACATTATACACTACATTACTACTATACGCTACTACTATACATTATACACTACACTACTACTATACACTACTACTATACATTATACACTACTACTATACAATATACACTGCACTACTACTATACGCTACTACTACACATTATACACTACACTACTACTAAACATTATACACTATACACTACTACTATACACCACGACTATACATGATACACTACACTACTACTATACACTCCTACTAAACATTATATACTACGACTATACATTATACACTACACACTACTATACATTATACACTATATACTACTAATATACATTATACACTATACACTACTACTATACACTACTATACATTATACACTATACACTACTACTATACACGATACACTACACTACTACTATACATTATACACTATACTACTACTATACACTATACACTACACTACTACTATACACTACTACTATACATTATACACTACACTACTACTATACATTATACACTACACCACTACTATACACTACTACTATAGATTATACACTACACTACTACTATACATTATACACTACACTACTACTATACACTATACACTACACTACTACTATACACTACACTACTATACACTATACACTTTACTACTACTATACACTATACACCACAACTATACATTATACACTACACTACTACTATACAATATACACTACACAACTACTATACACTACTACTATACATTATACACTACTGCTATACATTATACACTACTACTATACATTGTACACTACACCACTACTATACACTACTACCATACATTATACACTACACTACTACTATACATTATACACTACACTACTACTATACATTATACACTACACTACTACTATACATTATACACTACACTACTACTATACATTATAACTAATACTATACATTATACACTACTAAGGTACATTATAAACTATACACTACTACTATACATTGTACACTATACATTATACACTATACACTACACTACTACTATACACTACACTACTACTATACATTATACACTACACTACTACTATACATTATACACTGCACTACTACTATACACTACTACTATACATTATACACTACACTACTACTATACCCTACTACTATACACTAGATACTACCATACCTGTCATCCCACACGGTTTACACGTATTATTATTATTATTGTGCAGGGAAATTGAGTAAAATAAATAATAGATTCGAAGCCTTCGTGGCTGCAGGAATCACTCGTAGGTTCTCGGTAAAGTTTAGTAGAATTAAATTAAATAATAATAAAAAACGACGTTTCCAGTGCAACACAAGCAACCACCATCAGGGACAAATGAATGAGAAATCAACCATAGTAAACTTTGATTCACGTTCTTCCAAAGATTGCTACATTTGAGAGAGAGACAAAACGCAGACACGGAGACACACAGAGAGACACACAGACACAGAGAGACACAGAGAGAGACACAGAAAGACAACGTCTCTGTGTCGAGGCCTTAAATAGAGAGGGAGGGGGGGGGCTATGTGAGTGTATGGGTCTCCGTGTGATGAGTCTATGGGTCTCTGTGTGGTGAGTCTATGGGTCTCTGTGTGATGAGTCTATGGATCTCTGTGTGATGAGTCTATGGGTCTCTGTGTGGTGAGTCTATGGGTCTCTGTGTGGTGAGTCTATGGGTCTCTGTGTGGTTAGTCAATGGGTCTCTGTGTGAGTCTGTGGATCTCTGTGTGCTGAGTCTATGGGTCTCTGTGTGGTGAGTCTATGGGTCTCTGTGTGAGTTTGTGGATCTCTGTGTGCTGAGTCTATGGGTCTCTGTGTGCTGAGTCTATGGGTCTCTGTGTGAGTCTATGGGTCTCTGTGTGAGTCTATGGGTCTCTGTGTGCTGAGTCTATGGGTCTCTCTGTGTGAGTCTATGGGTCTCTGTGTGAGTCTATCGGTCTCTGTGTGATGAGTCTATGGGTCTCTGTGTGATGAGGCTATGGGTCTCTGTGTGATGAGTCCATGGGTCTCTGTGTGATGAGTCTATGGGTCTCTGTGTGGTGAGTCTATGGGTCTCTGTGTGGTGAGTCTGTGGGTCTCTGTGTGATGAGTCTATGGGCCTCTGTGTGCTGAGTCTATGGGTCTCTGTGTGAGTCTATGGATCTCTGTGTGAGTCTATGGGTCTCTGTGTGCTGAGTCTATGGGTCTCTCTGTTTGAGTCTATGGGTCTCTGTGTGAGTCTGTGGGTCTCTGTGTGCTGAATCTATGGGTCTCTGTGTGCTGAGTCTATGGTCTCTGTGTGAGTCTATGGGTCTCTGTTTGCTGAGTCTATGGGTCTCTGTGTGAGTCTATGGGTCTCTACGTGAGTCTATGTGTCTCTGTGTGATGAGTCTGTGGGTCTCTATGTGATGAGTCTATGGGTCTCTGTGTGAGTCTATGGGTCTCTGTGTGAGTCTATGGGTCTCTATGTGTGAGTCTATGGGTCTCTATGTGTGAGTCTATGGGTCTATGTGTGATGGTCTCCCCGCCGCACGGCGCTTTAAACTCACCTGAGCAGCGCTTTGGGTGACAGCGACGAGTCCATGGAGGTGGTGGTGGTTGTTGTTGTTGTTGGTTGTTGTTGTTGGTGGTGGTGGTTGTTGTTGTTGGTGGTCGAGAGTTGAGCCGAGCGACACACACAGAGAGAGAAAGGCCGCTCCGTGTACGAGGGGTGAGTTGGGTTGGGGGTGGGGGGGGGTGAAGGAGGGGGCCGGTCCACCCCCTAACAAACAACAACAACAACACAACAACAACACAACAACAACACAACAACAGCACCAGCACCACCATTCATCAAGGGGTCTCTCGCTCTGCGTGTGCCGAGATTTTGATGCGTTCTGCCCCGCGGGCTAGGAAGGTTGTCCCTGGGGGAGGGCTCTGGGGGGGGTGGCCTGGGCGAGTGCGATGGAGGGAGGGGGATAGGTGGAGGGGGGAGGGGGGGAGGGGGGGGAGGGAGGGGGGGTAGGTGGAGGGAGGGGGAAGGGGGTAGGTGGAGGGAGGGAGGGGGGTGGGAGGGAGGAGGGGGGGAAGGGGGGGAGGGAGGGAGGGAGGGAGGAAGGAGGGAGGAGGGGGGTAGTTGGAGGAGGGAGGGAGGAGGAGGGAGGGGGATGGGAGGGGAGGGAGGGAGGAGGGAGGGAGGAGGGGGGTAGTTGGAGGAGGAGGGAGGGGGAGGGAGGGAGGGTGGAGGGGGAGGGAGGGAGGGTGGAGGGGGGAGGGAGGGGGAGGGGGGGAGGGAGGGGGAGGGGGGAGGGAGGGGGAGGAGGGAGGGGGGGGAGGAGGGAGGGAGGGAGGAGGGAGGGGCGTGGGGGTGGAGATGATCGCGGGCGATTCGCCACCACCGCCACCACCGCCGGGTTTGTGAGCCTCCTCTCAGTGGCGTCCACTCCAATTGGTGGTGGAGGGGTGGGGGGAGGGGTGTGGGGGGGGGTGAGGGTGGGGATGAGGGTGGGGGAGTGTGGGGGGGGGGTGGAGTGTGGGGGGGTGGGTGAGGGTGGGGGTGTGGGGGGAGGGGTGTGGGGGGGGAGTCCAAAGTTCATCTTCCGGAAGATGGTGGTGCTCAACTCAGCTTAATAACCAGGCTACAGTCTACATTATAGACTGTCAGTACACTCAGCTTAATAACCAGGCTACAGTCTACATTATAGACTGTCAGTACACTCACTCAGGTTAATAACCAGGCTACAGTCTACATTATAGACTGTCAGTACACTCAGCTTAATAACCAGGCTACAGTCTACATTATAGACTGTCAGTACACTCACCCAGCTTAATAACCATTACTACAGTCTACATTATAGACTGCCAGTACACTCACTAAACTTAATAACCAGGCTACAGTCTACATTATAGACTGTCAGTACACTCACCATACTTAATAACCAGGCTACAGTCTACATTATAGACTGCCAGTACACTCACTAAACTTAATAACCAGGCTACAGTCTACATTATAGACTGCCAGTACACTCACTAAACTTAATAACCAGGCTACAGTCTACATTATAGACTGTCAGTACACCCAGCTTAATAACCAGGCTACAGTCTACATTATAGACTGCCAGTACACTCACTAAACTTAATAACCATTACTACAGTCTACATTATAGACTGTCAGTACACTCAGCTTAATAACCAGGCTACAGTCTACATTATAGACTGTCAATACACTCAGCTTAATAACCAGGCTACAGTCTACATTATAGACTGCCAGTACACTCACTAAACTTAATAACCAGGCTACAGTCTACATTATAGACTGTCAGTACACTCACTCAGGTTAATAACCAGGCTACAGTCTACATTATAGACTGTCAGTACACTCAGCTTAATAACCAGACTACAGTCTACATTATAGACTGTCAGTACACTCAGCTTAATAACCAGGCTACAGTCTACATTATAGACTGTCAGTACACCCAGCTTAATAACCATTACTACAGTCTACATTATAGACTGTCAGTACACTCAGCTTAATAACCAGGCTACAGTCTACATTATAGACTGTCAGTACACTCAGCTTAATAACCAGGCTACAGTCTACATTATAGACTGTCAGTACACCCACTCAGCTTAATAACCAGACTACAGTCTACATTATAGACTGTCAGTACACTCAGCTTAATAACCAGGCTACAGTCTACATTATAGACTGTCAGTACACTCAGCTTAATAACCATTACTACAGTCTACATTATAGACTGTCAGTACACTCAGCTTAATAACCAGGCTACAGTCTACGTTATAGACTGTCAGTACACTCACCCAGTTTAATAACCATTACTACAGTCTACATTATAGACTGTCAGTACACTCAGCTTAATAACCAGGCTACAGTCTACATTATAGACTGTCAGTACACTCAGCTTAATAACCATTACTACAGTCTACATTATAGACTGTCAGTACACTCAGCTTAATAACCAGGCTACAGTCTACATTATAGACTGTCAGTACACTCAGCTTAATAACCAGGCTAAAGTCTACATTAGTGGTTTTTGTTTTTAGTTTCTTATTATTTTATTTGTAATCTCTTTTTTAGTTTTTATTCACTTTATTTTTTATTTTTCTATCTACGTGACTTTACCGAAAGAACCAAAGAATACCAAGATTGTGGTGCTATTTGCGGAAACATGTCTACCGTCTTCCGGAAGACGTTCACCTGCCCTTAACATGTATTCCAGAAGCGGTAGACGCCATTTATATTGATTGGTAGAACATCTACCCCTTCCGGAAGAAGCTCACCTGGCTATGAGATGTTGACTACCTCACCTGGTACACAGGAGGTCGTGGGTTCCACCACCATCATCATCACGGTGGCTAAGAGATGTTAACTACCTCGCCTGGTACACAGGAGGTCGTGGGTTCCACCATCATCATCACGGTGGCTAGGAGATGTTGACTACCTCGCCTGGTACACAGGAGGTCGTGGGTTCCACCACCATCATCATCACGGTAGCTATGAGATGTTGACTACCTCGCCTGGTACACAGGAGGTCGTGGGTTCCACCACCACCATCATCATCACGGTGGCTATGAGATGTTGACTAACTCGCCTGGTATGCAGGAGGTCGTGGGTTCCACCAAAATCATCATCACGTTGGCTATGAGATGTTGACTACCTCGCGTGGTACACAGGAGGTCGTGGGTTCCACCACCATCATCACGGTGGCTAAGAGATGTTGACTACTTCGCCTGGTACGCAGGAGGTCGTGGGTTCCACCACCATCATCATCACGGTGGCTATGAGATGTTGACTACCTCGCCTGGTACACAGGAGGTCGTGGGTTCCACCACCATCATCATCACGGTGGCTATGAGATATTGAGTACCTCGCCTGGTACACAGGAGGTCGTGGGTTCCACCACCACCACCATCATCATCACGGTGGCTATGAGATGTTGACTACCTCGCCTGGTACACATGAGGTCGTGGGTTCCACCACCATCATCATCACGGTGGCTAAGAGATGTTGACTACCTCGCCTGGTACGCAGGAGGTCGTGGGTTCCACCACCATCATCATCATCACGGTGGCTATGAGATGTTGACTACCTCGCCTGGTACACATGAGGTCGTGGATTCCACCACCATCATCATCACGGTGGCTATGAGATGTTGACTACCTCTCCTGGTACACAGCAGGTCGTGGGTTCCACCATCATCATCACGGTGGCTAGGAGATGTTGACTACCTCGCCTGGTACACAGGAGGTCGTGGGTTCCACCACCATCATCATCACGGTAGCTATGAGATGTTGACTACCTCGCCTGGTACACAGGAGGTCTTGGGTTCGATCCCGACCCTGACGACTCCTGCTGCTGCTGTAGATTTGGAGTCTGCGTCTCTCTCATCATCATCATCATCACGGTGGCTATGAGATGTTGACTACCTCGCCTGGCATGCAGGAGGTCGTGGGTTCGATCCTGACCCTGACGACGTCTGCTGCTGCTGCTGTATATTTGGAGTCTGCGTCTCTCTCATCATCATCATCATCATCACGGTGGCTAGGAGATGTTAACTACCTCGCCTGGTGCGCAGGAGGTCATGGGTTCGATCCCGACCCTGACGACGCCTGCTGCTGCTGCTGTAGATTTGGAGTCTGCGTCTCTCTCCCCCTGGTGGTCACTGCGTGGATTTGTCTCTGGATCCACCGGTTTTTCCCCTCCACGTTTAGAATCAACGTCACCACGCGTTCAGAGTGTTGAGCTGCTGCTACACATTTCCACGTGGTGATGATGATGATTGTATCAGCCACGTGATGATGATAGTATCAGCCACGTGGTGATGATGGTATCAGCCACGTAGTGATGATGATGATGGTATCAGCCACGTGGTGATGATGATGATGGTATCAGCCACGTGGTGATGATGATGATGGTGTAGAGGTGTTAACTACGCGCTGTTGCGTAACCTGCATTGCCACCAGGGCAGTGCAGCATTACCCCTGGGTACAACGGTTGTGGTCAGTCGAGGTGAAACGGATCGTAGCCAGGGTTTGGTACGAACCAATCAGACTGTTCCACGTGGGAATGTGTGATTGGTTCTACCTGGCCACGAGGGAGTATAAGACGGGTGACCCAACGGATCTCGGGGAGTTCTCTCCCTACACGAAGACAGAAGACTGGGCTGGAGCCTAGCTAGGACCCTGGACCAGCCTCCCAGCCCTTCTAAGGGCTAATGCTCGGCATACCCAGTGGTCAGGACCCACCGGGCCAGCGGTAGACGTGTGAGTCCCGCCAAGTCCGTCAGGCTGTACCTCCCTCGGGTATCGGGTGAGGGGACCGTATATCCCTTTGTGTGTGTTAAGCATTGTATAAGGAAATAATACAATAAACAGAGTATGCCTCCTAAGAAGTCTGCTCGTCCTTACAACACTACAACTGGTGTCAGCCACGTGGTGATGATGATGATGGTATCAGCCACGTGGTGATGATGATGATGGTATCAGCGACGTGGTGATGATGATGATGGTATCAGCCACGTGGTGATGATGATGATGGTATCAGCCAAGTGGTGATGATGATGATATCAGCCACGTGGTGATAATGATGATGGTATCAGCCACGTGGTGATGATGATTATGATGGTATCAGCCACGTGGTCGTGCTGTTATCATTTGCGATGGTCCAGGTCGCCTTCTGACAAAGATCCACAGGGGCTCAGTGGGGCCTTCCCTGGTAAGATAAAAAAAAATAGCTTAGCTTTAGTCTGTGGTTTTCTACGTATCTCTCTGGGTCTCTGTGGGTGTTGATGCATCTGCAATTTCCACATTATGATGATGATGGTATCAGACACTCGGTGGAGCAGCTCAGATGGGACATTTGTTTCAGCTTAAAGTCACCGCTCGATTAGATTGTCCCCTCTAATCTTCTCAGCTCCAAAGGCGAAACGAACTCAGAGCAGCCGTGGAACTCCAGAGACCCAGACCCATTGAAGGAACGACCTCTATAGAGAAACCCCTATAGACACCCATAGGCATGCAGACTCAAGACTCGCGCAGAGACCCATAGACTCGCACAGAGACCCATAGACTCACGCAGAGACCCATACTCATATAGAGACCCATAGACTCACGCAGAGACCCATAGACTCATATAGAGACCCACAGACTCACACAGAAACCCATATACTCACGCAAAGACCCATAGACGCATGCAGAGACCCATAGACTCATATAGAGACCCATAGACTCACACAGAGACCCATAGACTCACACAGAGACCCATAGACTCATGCAGAGACCCATAGACGCGCGCAGAGACCCATAGACTCGCGCAGAGACCCATAGACTCGCGCAGAGACCCATAGACTCGCGCAGAGACCCATAGACTCATATAGAGACCCAGACTCGCACAGACCCATAGACTCATATAGAGACGCAGACTCACACAGAACTGTAGACTCACATAGAGACCCATAGACTCGTACAGGAACCCATAGACTCACAAAGACCCATAGACTCACGCAGAGACCAACGCAGAGACCCACAGACTCGCACACAGACACCCACAGACTCGCATTGCAAACGAAGCGTTTAATTAGTGCAAATGTTTATTCATGGCGAAACTGATTGCAACCGACCGATTTGACATTGCACAGCAAAGAATGGCATGGCACTTCAAGAACAACCACCTACCCATCCCGTGTGGAGTGGAGGTGTCCTGTACGACACACACACACAACACACCTCTACACATTCAAGCGATGTAACCCGCACAACATCATCATGAGAAATCACTTGGTCGCGAAAGCACACCGACTAAACCAACTCGACTCACCGATTGGAACGTTTACATTCAAAACCGTCGTTGGCACGTGCGCCTCGATGTGTGTCAATCATCCCCCCCCCCCAACCCCTACGACCCGGGTTCGATTCCCGCTCACGGTCAACACCAGTATCCGAATCGGTCCCGGGCCTCCCCTGGGTCGACTCGTCCTCAAAGGAGTACCTGGTGTGGTGTGTAGTAAACATCACCACTGGGGAGACAAAGGCGGCCAGGCGTGGTGCTGGCCACCCACCCCCTCGTGCGCTGTACCGGCCTTTATAGGTGCTCGCTAGCAGCACTTGCGACCGACGGTCTATTAAGGCTACACGGTGGATATTTGTCTCTATTGTTGCCTACACGTGTTCCATGTGGGTGTGTACGCGTGTAGCCGACGTTTTTGCTGGACGTCTGCAGTCGGCAGATTAACGAGGCCTCACTCAGGCTGTGCCACGTGCACTATTAACTAGGCCTCACTCAGGCTGCGCCACGTGCACGATTAACTAGGCCTCACTCAGGCTGCGCCACGTGCACGATTAACTAGGCCTCACTCAGGCTGCGCCACGTGCACGATTAACTAGGCCTCACTCAGGCTGCGCCACGTGCACGATTATCTAGGCCCGACAGTAAGGCTCGAGCATGTGCACGACAATCAAATCAACATACCTAGACGATGACCAGACTACGAGATTCGATCAGCGCTGGGTCCCTCGGTGGCGGAGAGCCATAACGGTAAAAACCAAACACACCGGCATTGTACCTACACGAGCGTCTGACCCAAGCAAACGACGGGGGGGAAAAAAGGGGGCAACTAAATTACTGACCACGTTGTTGGTGACGGACGACCTGACGTGCGTGCTAAATAAAACATGAAAACCTAAACGCGACGGTCGGACGATTGCGGAAACGCAATCCCCACCTGCCGCAGATCCTCCAACCCCATCCCTAACCCACGTCCCCCCCCCCCCAGCCGACATTCCCACACGGACAAAGTCGACACCGCCACAACGTTCCGCATGTCTGGGGGGGGGGGGGTGGGGGGGTGGAAAACCCATCTCCGTCTGGATTTGTGTGCGTTTTTAAAATATATATTCCGTGTAGTCTTTGGGTCTTTCGGTAAAAGTCACGTGGAAAGGTTTCCTTCCTGATGACGATCGCTTGTGTTGTGATCGAAACGTCACCGAAACACCCAAAGAGTATGAATTCCTGCGGTCACGAAAGCTTCAAGTCGAGATATATTCCGCGTATATAGGGTGGCCCAAAAGTGAGGGTACGTAGGGTTATTTAATGTAACTTGACAAATGTTCAAAGTGGCCTTTCCAATAAAACTCGTGCGCTGTGCTCACCGTCCCCGTTAAAAATCAATTCAGGACTTGTCTTTAAAGATTAACATTCACCAGTGGCGTTTTAGTCTCGAATCGGCCACAATTTTCTAAATCTAAAAAAGGAAGAAAAAAATGGATGACAATTCATGGCAATAGATGAAACACGAAACTTAAGTTAACGAAAACAATTACAAATGCTTTAACGCCAGTGTTGAAATGAATATAATGACCCTGTGTGTCTTCACTTTCGGGCCACGTGGCCTGAGCAACTATTCCATCTTCTTTCCAAAGGAACGTTAAGAACCATCCAGCGAGAAGCAACCCGCGCCGTTTTTGCGGAACGGGGGTGGAGAGGTGGTGGTGGGGGGGGGGGGTGTCAGTGTCGTTGCGGTTGAGGGGGGGGGCGAGCTGACAACGCCTCCAAGGATATTCGGGCGACCCAATCTCCTCCTGGCGGGGGGGGGGGGGGGCGGGGGGGGGGGCTACTGATAGAGCAGCTTCCCGCGCTCAGACATTCGGCCCACGCTGCAGTGGCCGCTTGCGCACCTCGCCAGTTACTGTTTCTTCGGGCTTCCGGGAATCTCGACTCGTGCGAATTTTGCGTCGACTCCCAGGGTGTGTGTAGGGGTGTGTGTAGGGGTGGGGTGGGGGAGGTGCGGGGAGTTCATCCGTTTCGGAAGAGGGACCCCGGCAATCTTCATCAAGGAATGTCGCAGCCGTGGCAAACTGGTCGCCAAGGCGTTGACCCCAGGGCTGCCGTCCCCGACCGCGGTCCAGCTACCGCCGCTGTCCCGAGCGGCGTCTAACGACGGCCTCGCCGCCGGTAAATTCCAGCGGCTGCGTGCGTGTGTGTGTGTGTGTGTGCGCTGCGTTGGCTGGATCAAGTAGCCCGCATGCCCAGCCACCGCATGCCGAAACAGCTTTTTGTTCGGCCGGATCGAGGAGGCTAAACGGGCGCGGCACGGGCTAAAGAAGAGATGGAGTGACGTGGTACAGGAGGACGTGGAGCTGAGTGGACTTGCCGATGACTGGTACCAGCGGTGTCAAGATCGGCCTCTGTGGAGGAGGAGGCTCGTGAAGGACGCTACTGGGCAGTCGGAGGCAGTCGCCCTCCAACAACAACGGAGGGCGGACGAGCGACGCTCACAACAACGAGCGGAGCGCCGGGTGGCTAAAGCACAGCAGGTTGGCACAGTAGGGGGCACAGGTGGTGCATCGGCCAGTGATCTCAGTCAGTCGACCCGTGGCACCTGGGTCTGCCCCGTGACCTCCTGCCAGCGGGCGTTCGACACTTCACGTGGCCTCAAGGTGCACATAGCCTGGCACAAGCGTCATGGTGACGTCACCGCCACTTAGCGGCGAATGGCGGTTGTTGTTGTTGTTGTGTGCGCGCGGTCGCCCCCGTGCGGCGTGACGGTGTGTCGTAAGCCCTCCTTCCACTCGACTTGCTAAAATAAATAGGGGGCGAGGTTGGCAGTGGTGGGTTGGGTCAGCGGGTGGTAGGAGTGGGTTAGCGAGGGTAGGGATTGGGCAGCATCTGCGCGGTACCGCGCAAGGACACGCGACACGCAGCCACCACGCTCGTGAATCTCAAACTCCAAACGATGTCTGGCACAGCCCATCCCCCAACCCCTAACCCTGCACCGGGCACGGACGGATCGCAGATTTTCAACACTCTGTCATGCATTCCGCCGAGCGTTCAACGTGCCCCCTCCCTCCCTCCCCTCCCCTCCCCGTAGTTTGTTTATACAACATTCTCCCCAACCCACATTAATAGACGGCACCCGACATCACTGGATGGCATATGGACGTCCCAGGGCAGCTAAGACAATGACGAAAAAAAACTTGGGACCGGTCAGTGGTGACCTTAGCGGCCTCTAACAGCCGGCCCTGGCAGCCCTTGGTGGCCCTGCAGGAAGGAGGAAGAGACGCCTGGCTGGATGACTCGATGTCCCAGGACGGTTACACCACCTCCTCCTCCTCATCCTCATCATCCTCATCATCCTCATCATCCTCATCATCCTCATCATCCTCATCATCCTCATCATCCTCATCATCCTCATCATCCTCATCATCCTCATCATCCTCATCATCCTCATCATCCTCATCATCCTCATCATCCTCATCATCCTCATCAACGACAACGACCCTGCGCAAAACTTGGTGCCAGTTGGCGACGGCCCTGGTGGCTGGCCCTGGTGGCTGGCCCTAGCGGCCCTGTGGAAAGGAGGAGGAGGAGGAGGAGGAAGAGGAGGAGGAGGAGGAGGAGGAAGGGAACGGGACAGCCGGCAGCATCGCAGCGGCGGGCGACGCGGGCACTAGGAAGAGGTCGAAGACGCTCTTGTTGGGTGGCACGACGCCGTAGACGCGCTCGTAGTCCAGGAACGTGGGCACCTGGTAGAGGAGACCAGCGTCGCGCGACCTCACCCAGTACGACACCAGCTGCAGCGGCGGGGACGGCGGATGCAACGACGACGGCGACGGCGACGGCGACGGCGCGGAGGTGGAGGGGGAACAGGACAATGACGGTGGCGATCGGTACGCGGGGATTGTGCCGGGGCTGCCGCCGGGGCCGCTAAGGAAAGCCAGCGAGTCCGGACCGGCGGGTGGCGCCACCGCGTTTGGGGGCGTGAACTTGGAGTGCGAGGTCGGCAGCTCCCATGAGACCAGCGCCTGCGGGGCCGGGTTGCCGTACGCGGCGGCGGCGGCCACGTTGCCATGGGCGTGACCGTGGGCGTAACCGTGGGCGGCGGCCACGTTGCCATGGGCGTGACCGTGGGCGGCGGCCACGTTGCCATGGGCGTAACCGTGGGCGGCGGCCACGTTGCCATGGGCGTGACCGTGGGCGTAACCGTGGGCGGCGGCCACGTTGCCATGGGCGTAACCATGGGCGGCGGCCACGTTGCCATGGGCGTAACCGTGGGCGGCGGCCACGTTGCCATGGGCGTAACCGTGGGCGGCGACCACGTTTCCGTAACCGTGGGCGGCGACCACGTTGCCGTAACCGTGGGCGGCGGCCACGTTGCCGTAACCGTGGGCGGCGGCCGCGTTGCCGTAACCGTGGGCGGCGGCCGCGTTGCAATTGTTACCGTGGGCGGCGGCCACGTTGGCGTTGCCAGGCTGGCACTGCCACGGCTGCGCCACCCATGCCGCGTGCCACGCGCGGCGCCCCTCGGCGTCGGCGGCGGTGTCAGCCGACGACGCCGACGAGGAGGAGGAGGAGGATGAGGAGGATGAGGATGATGATGCGGACGAGGAGGAGGAGGGAATTGCCAGGCCGAGCGGCCGCTGGCGATCGCCCCCCGTGTCCCGGCGCTCGTGGCGGCGCCGGCGCTGGCACTGCCGTTCGCCCGCCTGGTGCCGGTGCCGACGCCGGCGCTGCCCCGCGGGAGACGAGAGGGCCATGCAGACGTCCACGGGGCCCGGCGGCTGCGGCAGCGGCGGCGGCCGTCCAGGGGCGGGCGACGGCGAGCGGGAGAACGGCGACGAGGCGATGGAGGAGGAGGAGGCGGAGGAGGCGGAGGAGGCGGCGGAGGCGGACGACGACGGGCGAGAGACGGCGGGCGACGAATCCGATTCGTCCGCTCGCAGCGGGCGATGCACGGAGGAGGAGGAGGAGGCGGTGGTGGTGGAGGACACCGACGGCAGCTGCTGGTGCAGGTTGGTGGAGCCGGCGGCCGTCGGCGCCTGAGCGCAGGTGGACGGGGCGGGGGCGGGGGCGGGGTTGGGGGACGGGGCGGGCAGCGACGGACGGCCCGGCAGGACCGCCGCGTTGCCCCACGCGACGTCGCCCGGCGGCACTCGGGGCGGGTACGAGGGAACCCCCGCCAACGGTGACAGGAAGTGCCCGGCCACCGAGAGGAACGGCGCGGACGAGGAGGAGGCAGCCGAGACGCCGGAGACGACGCCGGAGAACGGCGGCGGCGGCGGCGACGGGCGGAACCGCTCGAGAGCGGAGGCCAGGGCCGGGCCCGGCGCGGCCGGCGGGCGGCACGGCGGCACCGGAGCGTCGGCGTTCGCCCAGCCGAGCTGCGGCGGCGGCCGGGACACGTCGGCCATCGGCGCGGAAGCGGCGGGAGGAGGAGCGGCCGCGGCATTGTGGGCCGAAGCCTCGTCCTGGCCCGGCGAGCACGGCCAGAGGCGGAGGCCCGGGTCCAGGAGGTAGGGCCGCAGGTCCTGCGGGTACGGCGAGCGGGCCTTGCGCGACTCGGCCGTGTTCTGCCGCAGGAGGGCCTCGGGCGGCACCTTGTCGATGTCCAGCGTCCAGTGGTTGCCCTTGCAGCCCGGGCGCGAAGGGTCCTTAAGCACCTGGGACCGGGGGGGGGGGGTGGAAGGGGGGGTGGAGGGGGGGTGGAGGGGGTTTGGGTGAGCGGGCGGGCGGACGGGCGGAACGTCGTGGGCGGGAGGGGTGGACGGAGCGGCCTGCTGGTGTCTACAGCGATGTGGAGTGGCCACGGTGGCGGGGATTATTCGGATGCTGCTGGGCGGTCTGCCGGGGTTGGAGTGGCATTGCCTCTGCCAGGGGGATCGTCTTCGGTAATGCCTCCGTTTGCGAGTGCTCGCTCGCACGCACGCACACACGCATGCACACACACGCATGCACACGCACGCACACACACGCGCACACACACGCACGTACGCGTGTACATGCCTACATGCGCCTTTGTCTCCCTAGTGGCAATGTTTACACATCGCACCAGGTAACTCATTTGAGGCCGAGTCGACCTAGGGAAGGCCCAGGAGCGGTTCAGACAATCGCCACCGGTGGCGTTGGCCGCGAGCGGGAATCGAACCCGGGTCGCCGGGTTCGTAGCGCAGCGTAGCGCTAACCGCCACACCACCGCTCCCCACCGCACGCACACACACGCACGCACACACACACACGCACACGCACACACACGCACACACGCGCACACACGCGCACACACGCACACACACACGCACACACACGCACACACGCACACACACGCACACACACACGCACACACACGCACACACACACGCACACACACACGCACACACACGCGCACGCACACACGCGCACACGCACGCACACACGCACACACACACACACGCGTACTGCGGTGGGGAGCCGTGGCTCAGCGGTTAGCGCCGCGCCAAGTTTTCGATTCTCGCCCCACGGCCCAGGACCGGTGACGGCCGTCCGACACCGGTCCTGGGCCTCGCCCTCGGCCTCAACCGGAGCACCTGGTGCGGCGTGTGGCAAACGTCGCCACTGGGGGGGGGGGGGGGAGACAAAGGCGGCCGGGCGCGGTGTTGGCCATCCGCCGCCTCTCTCGTGTTGCCCCCATTGGGGTCCTGCTCGCTCACGGCACTTGCGCCCTGGAGCCTGCTAGAGGCCACACGGGGGCTCTTTGTTGGCGGTGGCCGGTGGTGTCACCTTGGAGAAGCACTTGTTCGCAGAGAGGTTGTGGCGCACGGAGTCCCTCCAGCCCTTGTACTCGCCCGTGAAGAACGGGAACATGGAGCTGATGAGGCTGAAGATCTGAAGCACGGGGAACACCGCCGTCGTCACCGTCATCGTCGTCGTCGTCAACGTTGCAACAAAGTTGAGTGAGTGGGCAATTGCGGATTGCATGGGAGATTGAGTGGGCAATTGAGTGAGGTGGACAATTGAGTGAGTGGGCAATTGGGGATTGTATGGGAGATTGAGTGGGCAATTGAGTGAGGTGGACAATTGAGTGAGTGGGCAATTGGGGATTGCATGGGAGATTGAGTGGGCAATTGAGTGAGTGGGCGATTGAGTGAGTGAGTGGTTGTGTCAGTGGGTGGTTGAGTGAATAATTGAGTGGGCAATTGAGTGAGTGGGCAATTGAGTGAGTGAGCAATTGAGTGGGGGATTGCATGGGCGATTGAGTGGGCAATTGAGTGAGTGGGCGATTGAGTGAGTGGGCAATTGAGTGGGGGATTGCATGGGCGATTGAGTGGGCAATTGAGTGAGTGGGCGATTGAGTGAGTGGGCAATTGAGTGCGGGATTGCAAGGGCGATTGAGTGAGCAATTGAGTGAGTGGGCAATTGAGTGAGTGGGCAATTGAGTGAGTGGTTGTGTCAGTGGGTGGTTGAGTGAATAATTGAGTGGGCAATTGAGTGAGTGAGCAATTGAATGGGGGATTGCATGGGTGATTGAGTGGGCAATTGAGTGAGTGGGCGATTGAGTGAGTGGGCAATTGAGTGGGGGATTTCATGGGCGATTGAGTGGGCAATTGAGTGGGTGAGCAATTGAGTGAGCGATTGAGTGGGGGATTGCATGGGCGATTGAGTGGGCAATTGAGTGAGTGAGTGGTTGTGTCAGTGGGTGGTTGAGTGAATGATTGAGTGGGCAATTGAGTGAGTGGGCAATTGAGTGAGTGGACAATTGAGTGGGGGATTGCATGGGCAATTGAGTGAGCAAGTGATTAAGTGGGCGATTGAGTGAGTGAGTGGTTGTGTCAGTGGGTGGTTGAGTGAGTGATTGAGTGTGTGAGCAATTGAGTGAGTAAATGAGTGGGCGAGCGATTTAGGGGCTGAGCGATTGACTGGGTGAGCGATTGAGTGGGTGATGGAGTGGGTGAGCGATTGAGTGGGTGGGCGATTGAGTGAGTGAGCGATTGGGCGAGTGGTAAAATCTTGACTTTAGGCTATCGTGGCTGCAGGAATTCTAATTCTTTCGGTCGTTCGGTAAAGTCAAGTAGATAGGTTCAAAGAAAATAACAAAAAACTACGACGTTTCGATCGCAACACTAATTGAGCGAGTGAGCGATTGAGTGGGGAATTGCATGGGTGATTGAGTGGGCAATTGAGTGAGCAAGTGATTGAGTGGGCAATTGAGTGAGTGGGCAATTGAGTGAGTGGGCAATTGAGCGGGGGATTGCATGGGCGATTGAGTGAGCAAGTGATTGAGTGAGTGAGTGGTTGTGTCAGTGGGTGGCCGAGTGAATGATTGAGTGGGGGATTGCATGGGCGATTGAATGAGCAAGTGATTGAGTGGGCAATTGAGTGAGTGGGCGATTGAGTGGGTGAGCGATTGAGTGGGGGGATTGCATGGGCGATTGAGTGAGCAAGTGATTGAGTGGGCAATTGAGTGAGTGAGTGAGTGGTTGTGTCAGTGGGTGCTTGAGTGAGTGAGTAAGTGATTGAGTGAGTAAGCAATTGAGTGGGCGAGCGATTGGTGCGAGCGAGTGGTGCAAGAGTGAGCGAGCGATTGAATGATTAAGCGACTGATCAATTGGCGAGAGAGCGAGTTAGCAATTGAGCGAGCGAGCGGTGCGTGCGAGCGGCCCTACCTGTCGGAGCGTAAGCTGCAGCTCCGCGGAGCGCGTGATCGCCAGGCAGATGAGCGCCACGTACGAGTACGGAGGCTTGGGGTAGCGCTGGTAGTTCCTCTTGCTTCTCTCCGTCTTGCCAGATTCCTGTCCTCCATCACCACCGCCGCCGCCACCACCGGTGCAATCACCGTGCTCCATATCTTCCTCCTAAACGGCATGAGGGGGGTGAGGTGGTGGGGATAGGTCGCACGAACAATCACGATGGTGTGCTACTGCCGGTGATCGTGTGGTTGGTCTCCTTTACTCTCTCTCACGGGGGGGGGGGGGGGGGGGGGGAGGTGCTCATGATGGTCGTGAGTCCCTGAGTTCGAGCCCTGGGTCTGGGCGTCTCTCTTTAACTTTTAGGAGACCCAAAGACTGATCACACAGAGACCCATAGACTCGCCACACAGAGACCCATAGACTCACCACACAGAGACCCATAGACTCGCCACACAGAGACCCACAGACTCGCCACACAGAGACCCATAGACTCGCCACACAGAGACCCATAGACTCGCCACACAGAGACCCATAGACTCGCCACACAGAGACCCATAGACTCGCCACACAGAGACCCATAGACTCGCCACACAGAGACCCATAGACTCGCCACACAGAGACCCACAGACTCGCCACACAGAGACCCACAGACTCGCCACACAGAGACCCACAGACTCGCCACACAGAGACCCATAGACTCATCACACAGAGACCCATAGACTCGCCACACAGAGACCCACAGACTCGCCACACAGAGACCCACAGACTCACCACACAGAGACCCACAGACTCACCACACAGAGACCCATAGACTCACCACATAGAGACCCATAGACTCACCACACAGAGAGACCCATAGACTCACCACACAGAGACCCATAGACTCAACACACAGAGAGACCCATAGACTCAACACACAGAGAGACCCATAGACTCAACACACAGAGAGACCGATAGACTCACTACACAGAGACCCATAGACTCACCACACAGAGACCCATAGACTCGCCACACAGAGACCCACAGACTCGCCACACAGAGACCCACAGACTCGCCACACAGAGACCCACAGACTCGCCACACAGAGACCCACAGACTCACCACACAGAGACCCACAGACTCACGACACAGAGACCCATAGACTCACCACATAGAGACCCATAGACTCACCACACAGAGAGACCCATAGACTCACCACACAGAGAGACCCATAGACTCACCACACAGAGACCCATAGACTCAACACACAGAGAGACCCATAGATTCACCACACAGAGAGACCCATAGACTCACCACACAGAAACCCATAGACTCGCCACACAGAGACCCATAGACTCGCCACACAGAGACCCATAGACTCACAACGCAGAGACCCATAGACTCACCACACAGAGACCCATAGACTCACCACACAGAGACCCATAGACTCACCACACAGAGACCCATAGACTCACCACACAGAGACCCATAGACTCACCACACAGAGACCCATAGACTCAACACACAGAGAGACCCATAGACTCACCACACAGAGAGACCCATAGACTCACCACACAGAGACCAATATACTCACCACACAGAGACCCATAGACTCACCACACAGAGACCCATAGACTCAACACACAGAGAGACCCGTAGACTCAACACACAGAGAGACCCATAGACTCACCACACAGAGACCCATAGACTCACCACACAGAGACCCACAGACTCACCACACAGAGACCCATAGACTCACCACACAGAGACCCATAGACTCACCACACAGAGACCCATAGACTCACACACAGAGAGACCCATAGACTTCACCAACCCACGTCTCATCAGTGGTGTGTGCGCATCAGTGGATCGGCTGTGGGTGGATCACCTGTGGGTGAATCACCTGTGGGTGGGTCATCTGTGGGTGGATCACCTGTGGGTGGAGCGCGGCAGGCAGCGCCGCGTTGTCCTCTTCCATCTCCACCTCGTGGTTCGGCGAGTCCATCGCTCCTCGGGCGAGTGGGTGGGTGGACTCTCCGGCTGGTTGGTTGAGCAGCTGGTTGGGCGGTGGACTAACCAGGAAGCTCGTTGGCGGACCAGCGCCTGTATTACCGGACATGTGACTGGACTAGTGGGCCGGTTGCTGGACCAGTGGACCAGTGGCTGGACCAGTGGACTAGTGGCTGGACCAGTGGACTAGTGGCTGGACTAGTGGCTAGACCATGGCTGGACTAGTGGACCAATGGCTGGACTAGTGGACCAGTGGCTGGACCAGTGGACCAGTGGCTGGACTAGTGGCTGGACCAATGGCTGGACTAGTGGACCAGTGGCTGGACCAGTGGACCAGTGGATGGACCAGTGGCTGGACCAGTGGACCAGTGGCTGGACTAGTGGATGGCCTAGTGGATGGACTAGTGGACCAGTGGCTAGACTAGTGGACTAGTGACTGGACTAGTGGCCCAGTAGCTAGACTAGTGGACCAGTGGCTAGACCAGTGGCTGGACTAGTGCCTGGACTAGTGGTCCAGTGGCTGGACTACTGGTGAAGCTGTTGGTCTCGGCTGCTGGTTGGTGAAATACCAGGCCTGTCAGTGGCTCTGATTGGTGGACCGTGCGGCTCTTGGGGCTACCGAGTAGATGGACTGCAGGTGGACTGTGGTTGGACTGCGGGCGGACTGCGAGTGGACCATAGGTGGACCGTGGGTGGACCATGGATGGACTATAGGTGGACTATTGGTAGACTATGGGTGGACTATGGGTGACTGTCCATCGAGTCCACCTTGAGCAGAGCTAGAGTCGCCCCACAATGTTGCCCACAACCTGCGGATGTGGAGCACGGGAGGAGGGCGATGGTCAGTCCGGGTGGACACGGGAGTGTGCAGGGGAGCCATAGACTTGCACAGACACCCGTAGACTTGCATTGAGACCCATAGACATGCATAGAGACCCATAGGCAAGCATAGACACCCATAGAATCACACAGAAAGGCACATAGACTCACAGAGACCGATAGACTCTCAGAGATCCATAGACTCGCACAGAGAGACCCATAGACTCACGCAGAGACCCATAGACTCACACAGAGATCCATAGACTCACACAGCAGAGACCCATAGACTCACACAAAGACCCATAGACTCATCACAGAGACCCTCAGACTCATCACAGAGACCCATAGATTCACACAGAGATCCATTGACTCACACATAGACCCAAAGACTCACAGAGACTCAGAAACTCGCATAGAGACCCAGAGACTCGCAAAGCGACCCATAGACTCGCATAGAGACCCATAGACTGGCATAGAGACCCAGACAAGCATTGAGCCAGACTCACATAGAGACCCATAGACTCACGTAGAGACCCGTAGACTCGCATAGAGACCCATAGACTCGCATAGAGACCCATAGACTCACATAGAGACCCGTAGACTCGCATAGAGACCCGTAGACTCGCATAGAGACCCGTAGACTCGCATAGAGACCCGTAGACTCGCATAGAGACCCGTAGACTCGCATAGAGACCCATAGACTCACATAGAGACCCATAGACTCACACAGAGACCCATAGACTCACACAGAGACCCACAGACTCACATAGAGACCCATAGACTCACATAGAGACCCATAGACAAACACAGACATCCAGACTCACATAGAGACCCATAGACTCACACAGAAACCCACAGACTAGCACAGAGACCCATAGACTCGCATAGAGACCTATAGACTCACACAGAGACCCACAGACTCACACAGAGACCCACAGACTCACACAGAGACCCATAGACTCACACAGAAACCCACACTCATCACAGACATACGTAGACTCATCACACACAGGACCCACCACGTGTTCATCTGTCTCTCTCAGCGTAATCGCCATCACCGACGTGGTCTATCTACCGATGGATGGAGATCATTGTGGCAGTGTTGGTGATTCTAGATTTAAATCTTTCGTGACTGCAAGGACCCATACTCTTTGGTGCTATTCGGTAAAGTCACGTAGGTAAAGAAATAAAACAACAAAAATCACGACGTTTCGGCCACAACACAAGCGGCCTTCATCAGGTGAAGGGATCAGGCTGTCTCGAGGACAGCGCTAAAGGTCGCGGTCTGAGCGTGGGTGTGTTTCACTCCAGCGCATAGACTCACACAGCAGAGATCGACAGACTCATCAAAGAGACCCATAGACTCACGCAGAGACCCATAGACTCACGCAGAGACCCACAGACTCGCACAGCAGAGACCCATAGACTCACACAGCAGAGACCCACAGACTCACACAGCAGAGAGCCACAGACTCACACAGCAGACACCCATAGACTCACACAGCAGAGACCCATAGACTCACACAGCAGAGACCCATAGACTCACACAGCAGAGACCCATAGACTCACACAGCAGAGACCCATAGACTCACACAGCAGAGACCCATAGACTCACACAGCAGAGACCCATAGACTCACACAGCAGAGACCCATAGACTCACACAGCAGAGACCCATAGACTCACAAAGCAGAGACCCATAGACTCACAAAGCAGAGACCCATAGACTCACACAGAGACCCATAGACTCACACAGCAGAGACCCACAGACTCACAGAGACCCATAGACTCACACAGCAGAGATCCGTAGACTCACACAGCAGAGACCCATAGACTCACACAGCAGAGACCCATAGACTCACAAAGCAGAGACCCATAGACTCACACAGAGACCCATAGACTCACACAGCAGAGACCCACAGACTCACAGAGACCCATAGACTCACACAGCAGAGACCCATAGACTCACACAGCAGAGACCCATAGACTCACACAGCAGAGACCCATAGACTCACACAGCAGAGACCCATAGACTCACTACACAGCAGAGACCCATAGACTCACACAGCAGAGACCCATAGACTCACACAGCAGAGACCTGTAGACTCACACAGCAGAGACCCATAAAAAAAAACATCACGGAGCTAACCGTGCCGCTGTTTCTGTTGCTGCTGCTGCTGCTTCTTGCTACTCACAGCACTTGCCCCATGCAGTACTCCGAGGCTACGCGGGGGACCTCAAACGCTGGGGGGTGTCGTGGTCGTAAGCATCGGCAGTTTTGGGGGGGGGGGGGGAGGGACAAAGGCGACCCCGTGCGTGGTGCTGGCCACAGCAAACGGTCATTTGTTTTTCGATTTAAAAAGCTTTCGTGACTTGCAGGGATTCATCTTCGTGGTTGTTTCGGTAAAGTCACCACCACGTAGAATGGAAATAATAAAATAAATAATAATAAAAAAACCGCGCGCACAGTAAAATAAAAAATTAAATAAAAATAAAATGTTGTTATGTTTTATATTTTTATTATTATTTTATTATTTCATCTTCTACGTGACTTTACCGAAAGAACCAAGAGGAACAGTCGTTTGTATTTTTTTGGGGTCTTTCGGTAAAGTAACGTAGATAATTTTAAATTAAAAAAATAATAATAATAAAAGCACTAAGCCCACGCCTGATGAAGACCACTTGCGTCGCGATCGAAACGTCGTGAGGTTTTTTGGCTTTTATTATTTTTAATTTATTATTTTTATTTTACATTTCTATTTTATTCTTAAATTTTTCTATCTGCGTGACTTTACCGAAAGACCCAAAGATTTTGGATCCGAAAAGCTTCAAGTCGACATTTTTAAAACCCGTGATTTACTTACTCATTGACGCTTTCGGTAAAGGTCACATAGATGGAAATTTAAAATTAAAAATTGAAATAAAGTTAAACATTTAAAGTAATAATATGAATATTTATTTTATCGACGTCTAAGATTTTGAATCCCTGCAGTGACGAAAAGCTTCAAGTCGAGATTTAACCCGTGACCTACTCGTTTTATTTATGTTATTTTACAAGTTGTAATGCACCCCGCGCGAATCTGCCGTGTGGCGCTTTTTCAGAAGCCACCATCGCAAATCAAAGCTCGAATTTTGACTTGGAACTTTCGCGACTGCGGGAACTCATAATCCTTGGTTCTTTCGGTAAAGTCACGTAGGTAGAAAATAAAAACATAATACAATTTAAATTTTAAATAAAAAAAATAAATTTAAAATAATCAAAGCAAAGAAAAAAAACACGAAGACCGCTCCTGCTGCGATCAAAACGTCGTTGGCGTTATTTTTGCTTTTATTATTTTCAATTTATTTAAAAAATTTATTTTATTTTACTACTTTTTTTCGAATTCTGTTTTTTTTGGTTTTTATTATTTTCAATAAATTTTAATTTTACTATTTTTAAAATTCAGTTTTTTTTGCATTGATTAATTTCACAAATTGTATTATTTTTATCTCGGTGGCTTCACCGAAAGACCCGAAAATATGAAATCATAGCCGCTCAACCAAGTTGCTGAAAATGTCTAGCAGCAGCCAAATTCCGCATGGAGACCCGTACACAGAGACACACGGAGATCCATAGAGACCCACTCATAGAGAGCAACATTCATAGAGACCCATATTAAAACTAACATCATCACCACCATCTCATCATCACCGCCACAACCATCTCATCACCACCATCTCATCGTTATTATCATCACCATCATCACTACCACAACCATCTTATCATCACCACAACCATCTCATCACCATCATCTCATCGTTATTATCATCACCATCATCTCATCATCTCATCATCACCACAACCATCTCATCATCATCATCACCACCACCATCACATCACCATCATCTCATCGTTATTATCATCACCATCATCACCACCACCACAACCATCATCATCACCACCATCACATCGTCACCACCATCACCACCGTAATCTCTCTCACCTTCCACAGCGATGGCGTCTCTGTGTTCGCCTGGCGAGTCTTCACGACGCCCTGGTTGTTGTCCATCAGGGCACAGCAAGCGGTGGTTGAAACGGTGGACGGATGGTGGTGGTGGTCGTGGTGGTCGTGGTGGTGGTGGTGGTGGCGGTGGTGGTGGTCGTGGTGGTGGTGGTGGTGGTCGTGGTGGTGGCGGTGGTGGCGGGGGTGGTGGTGATGGTCGAGGTGCAGGCGACAGAGACGGTGGAGCAGATGATGATGATGGGTGATGGGTGATGAGTGATGATGGGTGATGATTATGGCTGATGATGATGGCTGATGTCTTCCCCGTAACGTACGGAGGCCGAGCTTCTTGCGCGCACCCGAACGCAGCCGTGCCAAGTCGAAAGCACCACGAGGAGGGATCAAAAACGACGACTCGAGACCGATGATGATGGTGACGATGATGATGGTGGTGGTGATAATGATCAGCTGGCGACGACGATGATGAGACGGAGGTGATGATGATGACGATGATGGAAGGATTAAGCAAGGAGGGAGGGTGACTACGGGTGATGATGATGGCTGGCTGTCTGTATGTCCTCCGGTACGACGAAATGGACTCAGAAGTTGTTTTGAGTTGATGGGGGTAGGGGTGGTGGTGGTGGTGGTGGCGGCGGCGTTAGCTCTTGTCTTGTCCGCGGGGGGTGATGGCTTTAAGGGGTTAGCAAGGTTGGTGGGGGAGGGGTTCTGTTGGTGCTGGTGGTGGTGGTGGGTAAACAATTAATGAATTAATCAATCAATCAGAGCCGCCGATCTGATTGAATCGACCCCCACCGTTGTTGCTGTTGGGGGTTTTAAATCCCATTGTTAATGTGGGGGCGAGGGAGGAGCGGTGGCGCTGGTGGTGAGCGCGTCGGCGCTGCGGGACGTGGGGACGGCCGACCAAGTCCAACCTCAGTTTTTCCAGTTTCGTTTATTGGATGTAGCCCTCTTGAATCGTGTGCAGCAGCAAAACAAAACCACGAACAAGGGGAAAAAAAAGACATCTTAAAGTGCCCACGCGCAAACAGAAAAATCCAGGGAAAGGGAGGGAAGGGGAGAGAGTTGAAAAAAAAAACCCAGCAAAAAATAACAACCACGAGACAATTTAAAGTTATCGGGCTATAACTCTGTAGTACCGCAACAGGCAAACCAGGCGTGGCCAAAACCAAAACGTTTTCAAAATCGACAAAATAAAGCTCTAAAAAACAATGTAACCTGGTTTTGCATGGGTCACCCCCCCTCCCCTAGGTCGACTCCGCCTTAAATGAGTTACGTTTGCCGCGGCGAGGAAGACAAAGGCGGCCGGGCTTGCGCGGTGTTCATTGACCACCACAACCACCACCACCACAACCACCACCACCACCCACCACAACCACCGCCTTGCGTGTGCCGCTGCTGCTGCTGCTGAACAGCACTTGCCCCGACAAGTCTGCTAGAGGCTACACGGGGTGCCTTTGTCTTTGTCTCTCACGTGGGGGGGGGGGAGCGGTGGTGCCACCCTACGAACCTTTGCCACCCGAGTTCGAGTCCCGCTCGCGGCCACCGTCGCACCGGCGGTGACGATGAAGCTTTCAGCCGGTTCCCGGGGGGCTTCACCCCTAGGTCGACTCGGCCTCAAGTTCGTTACCTGGCACGGCGTGTGGCGGGCACGACGTCGCCACTAGGGGAGACAAAGGCGGCCGGGCGCGGGTGCCGCAGCGCCGGTAACCTTCATCGGTGCCGCCGCTGCTGCTGCTGTTGCTGTTGCTCGCCACTAACAACACTTGCCCCGACAGCCTGTTAAGGCTACCTTGTGGGGGGTGGGGTCTTTGTCTCTGTGTGTCTTTGTTCAACTTTAAGTGGGTGTCGGTGCTGAGCCGGTATCGATTAGCGGCCTTGCCGCATGCATGCATGCATACATACGTATGGACGCGTCTATATATAGACCACAGAGCCGTTACAGACGTTTCGGTCCACGGTTCAAAGGCGACTTTGAAATGCGCAAACGGCAAAACTTCGGAGGGGGCGATCTCGCTCCCAACAAGTCGTGCATTAAATTTTGATTTAAAGCTTTCGTGACTGCAGTAATTCATATTCTTAGTTTTTTCGGTAAAGTCACCACGTTGAAGAGAAACAACAAAATAATAAAAAATATATTTTTATTGTTTTATATATATTTTATTATTTTGTTGTTTCTCTTCAACGTGACTTTACCGAAAAAACTAAGAATATGAATTACTGCAGTCACGAAAGCTTTAAATCAAAATTTAATCGCCTCTACGGGGAGGGTTTTCACATAACTTTAAGATCCTTCAACAAACTCCGGGATAAGAAAGCTCAGCTGATCGAGTCTCTCACCTTCCTGAAGAGATGCCGCGACTCTGGGGTAATGCCAATCGCATTTACACTGACCTCTGCTGCTGTAACTTCTTCTAATGCGAAACGAATTCTTTTCAAAACTAGCTTAGCTCTTATCTCAGAAAGTCGTGCATTGCTTCGAGACGTCTCAATGCGCGCGCGTTCATTTCGACGCCTACAAATATACAGATCCATAGACCCCTTCTGTTTTTTTTGACGTTTTAAACAACTTTTTTTTTCATTGCCGCCAGCGGCAACACCGCTGGAGGCGACTCCGATATGGAATAACACAAAGTCGCCGGCGAACACAAATTTAAAATTAACGCTCCAAATCCACGCGCTGCGGCGCTAAAAAAAAAGCACCGCGCACAACACTCCAACGGTGTCCTCATGACAGCACGGTCCCTTCACCTGATGAAGGCCACTTGTGTTGTGGCCGAAACGTCGTGATTTTTGTTATTTTATTTTTTAACCTACGTGACTTAAACCGAATAGAACCGAAGAGTATGGATCCTAGCAGTCACGAAAGCTTTAAATCTAGAAACTAAAGAAAAGTCACGTGGTGGTGGTGGTGGTTGTGGTGGTTGTGGTTGTTGTCATTCGCGCACGCCACGTTGACGAGCGAGCGCTTCAGATGGTGAACATGAGGGTGCCGTCCACGCTGGTACAGAGAGAGAGAGAGGGGGCCTTGTCCGGCTCCCCCAGCGTTCGAGGAAGACGCGCTGCACATCACCGGCACGTGCGCGCGCGCGTGTGTGTGTGTGTCACGTGGCGTGACACACACACACACACGTGCACGTGCGCGCGTGTGTGTGTGTGTGTGTGTCACGTGGCGTGCTCCAGCCACAGCCGCGCCTTAAGCAGGCCCCTGAACGCTGAAAGCAGGACGGGGCAGCCGTCAGTGTCGCCTCGCAGCGTCTTTAGTTTAATAATATTTTAATTAAATAATACAAATATGTTTCTTATTTTATTGTTTCCCTTCGACGTGAGTCTTAGTTCTTCCGGTAAAGTCACGTAGTAGAAGGGAAACAATAAAATAATAAATAAAATATTAAATAAATACGAATATATTTTTTGTTTTTTATAATATTTTAATAAAATAATAAAAAATATATTTTTATTATTTTATTGTTTCCCTTCTACGTGACTTTATTGTTTCCCTTCGACGTGAGTCTTAGTTCTTCCGGTAAAGTCACGTAGAAGGAAAACAATAACAATTTTTTTTATTATTTTAAATAAAAATAAAATTTTTTTATTATTTTAATAAAATTATAAAAATATATTTTAATAATTTCATTGTTTCCCTTCTACGTGACTTTATTGTTTCCCTTCTAAGTGATTCTTAGTTCTTCCGGTAAAGTCACGTAGAAGGGAAACAATAAAATAATAAAAAAATGTTTTTATTATTTTAATAAAATAATAAAAATATATTTATAATTTTATTGTTTCCCTTCTACGTGATTCTTAGTTCTTCCGGTAAAGTCACGTAGAAGGGAAACAATAAAATAATAATAAAAAATTTTATTATTATTATTATTTAATTGAGAAACAATAAAATATATTTGTTATTATTTTATTGTTTCCCCTTCTACGTGGTGGTGACTTTACCGAAAGAACCAAGAATATGAATCCCTGCAGTAACGAAAGCTTTAAATCAAAAATTCGACGCCTCGCCCCTGAAACTGATTGCCCTCCGCCAGAGACGCTCGCCAGCCTTCTCCGTGGACCCGTCTCACCACTTTGTAGCTGCTCACCCCCGAGGCAAAAAAGCTCCTCTCATGCCCAGTCTCTTATGGCTAACATTGAGACGTCGGTACAGGTCTACGTTGCTTTACAGAACATTCATAGGCCCGGAGCGTTGTGTCGGTTTTTTTTCTTCCTTTTGAAGATCCGTGCGGGAATCGGCTGCCAAAGCTGCAGCAGCAGCAACAACAACAACATCAGAAAGCGACTAATCAAACACTGATATGCAAATGCGGTGCGGGCATATGGAGAGAGAGAGAGACACACACACACAGAGGTACAGGGCTGAAATCCAGGATCTCAGTGCCTCTGACACGGCCTTTGTGAAACCGCTTAGACAGAGACACCCAGACCCAGGGCTCGAACCCAGGCTCTCAGTGTCTCTGACACGGCCACTATGAACCCCCTGATAGAAAGTGAGAGACACCCAGACTCAGGGCTCGAACCCAGGCTCTCAGTGTCTCTGACACGGCCACTATGAACCCCCTGATAGACAGAGACACCCTCCACATTTAGACTCAACATCACCACGCGTTTAGAGTATTTCACTGCTGCTACACATTTGGGATGGCCACGCCGCTTCTCAAAAAGATCGACGCAGCAGCGAAGTGCGGCTTTAGCTGCTAAAATACAACGAGTTAGATTTTCGTTTAGTCTATGGGTCTCTACGTATCTCTATGTGTCTCTATGTGTCTCTATGGGTCTCTATGTGTCTCTATGTGTCTCTATGGGTCTCTACGTATCTCTATGGGTCTCAATGTGTCTCTATGGGTATCTGTGTATCTCTATGGGTCTCTATGGGTCTCTATGTGTCTCTATGTGTCTCTATGGGTCTCTATGGGTCTCTATGTGTCTCTATGGGTTTCTACGTGTCTCTATGGGTCTCTATGTGTCTCTATGGGTCTCTGTGTATCTCTATGGGTGTCTATGGGCCTCTGTGTATCTCTACGGGTCTCTATGTATCTCTATGGGTGTCTACGGGTCTCTGTGTATCTCTATGGGTGTCTGTGTATCTCTATGGGTGTCTATGGGTCTCTGTGTATCTCTGTGTATCTCTATAGGTCTCTGTGTATCTCTATGGGTGTCTGTGTATCTCTAAGGGTGTCTATGGGTCTCTGTGATCTCTGTGTATCTCTATGGGTCTCTGTGTATCTCTATGGGTGTCTATGGGCCTCTGTATATCTCTACGGGTCTCTGTGTATCCCTATGGGTGTCTACGGGTCTCTGTGTGTCTCTATGGGTGTCTGTGTATTTCTACGGGTCTCTATGTATCTCTACGGGTCTCTATGTATCTCTATGGGTGTCTACGGGTCTCTGTGTATCTCTATGGGTCTCTGTGTATCTCTATGGGTGTCTACGGGTCCCTGTGTATCTCTACGGGTCTCTGTGTATCTCTACGGGTGTCTATGGGTCTCTGTGTATCTCTTTGGGTGTCTACGGGTCTCTGTGTATCTCTACGGGTCTCTGTGTATCTCTATGGGTCTCTGTGTATCTCTATGGGTGTCTATGGGTCTCTGTGTATCTCTACGGGTGTCTGTGTATCTCTACGGGTCTCTATGTATCTCTATGGGTGTATACGGGTCTCTGTGTATCTCTATGGGTGTCTACGGGTCTCTGTGTATTTCTACGGGTGTCTGTGTATCTCTACGGGTCTCTATGTATCTCTATGGGTGTCTACGGGTCTCTGTGTATCTCTATGGGTCTCTGTGTATCTCTACGGGTCTCTGTGTATCTCTACGGGTCTCTATGTATCTCTATGGGTGTCTACGGGTCTCTGTGTATCTCTATGGGTGTCTACGGGTCTCTGTGTATCTCTGTGTTGTCCGCATGCAAACCGCGCGTCGTTTTAGCCGAGGCGCGCGCGCGCGTGCGGCAAATTTGCACATCAAAGCGGCGTCGGGCGGGTCGGGGTTTTTTCGTTGTTTTTGTTTTCCTTCTCTTCGGCTGCCGATTGATTAGAGGCGGTGCGTTCAGGCGCCGCGCCGAATCAAGTGGCGGCGGTAGGGTTGCGTGAGATGCTGCTGCTGCTGGGGGTGGTGGTGGTGGTGATGGTGATGATGATGCTGCTGCTAACTCAAGGTGTGGATGCTCGCATGCGTGTGGCATTGGAGCATCGTCCTGGTCGCCTTTTGGCGCTGTTCTTTGGTGAGACTCTGGGTGGTGAGACACTGGGTGGTGGTGAGACTCTGGTGGTGGTGAGACTCTGGTGGTGGTGAGACTCTGGTGGTGGTGAGACACTGGTGGTGGTGAGACACTGGTGGTGGTGAGACACTGGTGGTGGTGAGACACTGGGTGGTGAGACACTGGGTGGTGAGACACTGGGTGGTGAGACACTGGTGGTGGTGAGACACTGGGTAGTGAGACACTGGTGGTGGTGAGACACTGGTGGTGAGACACTGGGTGGTGAGACACTGGGTAGTGAGACACTGGGTAGTGAGACACTGGGTGGTGAGACACTGGGTGGTGAGACACTGGGTGGTGAGACACTGGGTAGTGAGACACTGGGTAGTGAGACACTGCTAGTGAGACACTGGTGGTGGTGAGACACTGGTGGTGAGACACTGGGTAGTGAGACACTGGGTAGTGAGACACTGGTGGTGAGACACTGGTGGTGAGACACTGCTAGTGAGACACTGGTAGGGAGACACTGGTGTTGGTGAGACACTGGGTAGTGAGACACTGGGTAGTGAGACACTGGTGGTGAGACACTGGTAGTGAGACACTGGTGGTGGTGAGACACTGGTGGTGGTGAGACACTGGGTAGTGGTGAGACACTGGTAGTGAGACACTGGTAGGGAGACACTGGTGGTAGTGAGACACTGGGTGGTGAGACACTGGGTAGTGAGACACTGGTGGTGGTGAGACACTGGGTAGTGAGACACTGGGTGGTGAGACACTGGGTAGTGAGACACTGGTGGTGGTGAGACACTGGGTAGTGAGACACTGGTGGTGAGACACTGGTGGTGAGACACTGGGTGGTGAGACACTGGTGGTGGTGAGACACTGGGTAGTGAGACACTGGGTGGTGAGACACTGGGTAGTGAGACACTGGTAGTGAGACACTGGGTAGTGAGACACTGGTAGTAGTGAGACACTGGTGGTGAGACACTGGTGGTGAGACACTGGTAGTGGTGAGACACTGGGTGGTGAGACACTGGGTGGTGAGACACTGGTAGTGAGACACTGGGTAGTGAGACACTGGTGGTAGTGAGACACTGGTAGTGAGACACTGGTGGTAGTGAGACACTGGTGGTAGTGAGACACTGGGTAGTGAGACACTGGGTAGTGAGACACTGGGTAGTGAGACACTGGTGGTAGTGAGACACTGGTGGTGGTGAGACACTGGGTAGTGGTGAGACACTGGGTAGTGGTGAGACACTGGGTAGTGAGACACTGGGTAGTGAGACACTGGTAGTGGTGAGACACTGGGTAGTGAGACACTGGGTAGTGAGACACTGCTAGTGAGACACTGGTAGGGAGACACTGGTGGTGGTGAGACACTGGGTAGTGAGACACTGGGTAGTGGTGAGACACTGGGTAGTGAGACACTGGGTAGTGAGACACTGGTAGTGGTGAGACACTGGGTAGTGAGACACTGGGTAGTGAGACACTGCTAGTGAGACACTGGTGGTGAGACACTGGTGGTGGTGAGACACTGGGTAGTGAGACACTGGTAGTGAGACACTGGGTAGTGAGACACTGGGTAGTGAGACACTGCTAGTGAGACACTGGGTAGTGAGACACTGCTAGTGAGACACTGGTGGTGAGACACTGGGTAGTGAGACACTGGTGGTGGTGAGACACTGGGTAGTGAGACACTGGTTGTGGTGAGACACTGGTGGTGGTGAGACACTGGGTAGTGAGACACTGGGTGGTGAGACACTGGGTAGTGAGACACTGGGTAGTGAGACACTGGTGGTGAGACACTGGGTAGTGAGACACTGGTAGTAGTGAGACACTGGTAGTGGTGAGACACTGGGTAGTGAGACACTGGTGGTGGTGAGACACTGGGTAGTGAGACACTGCTAGTGAGACACTGGGTAGTGAGAGTGAGACACTGGTAGTGGTGAGACACTGGTGGTGAGACACTGGGTAGTGAGACACTGGGTGGTGAGACACTGGTGGTGGTGAGACACTGGGTAGTGAGACACTGGGTAGTGAGACACTGCTAGTGAGACACTGGTAGTGAGACACTGGGTAGTGAGACACTGGTAGTGGTGAGACACTGGTGGTGAGACACTGGTAGTGAGACACTGGTGGTGGTGAGACACACAGAGAGAGACACACAAAGAGAGAGACACATAGACACACAGAGAGACACACACAGAAACACAGAGAGAGATACACAGAGACACACAGGGAGACACACACAGAGACACACAGAGAGAGACACACACAGAGACACACAGAGAAAGACACACACAGACACAGAGAGAGACACACACAGAGACACACAGAGAGAGACACACAGGGACACAACAAAGACACACAGAGACAGAGAGAGAGAGAGACTCACACACAGACACACCGAGAGAGACACACACAGACACACACAGAGAGAGATACACACAGAGACACACAGAGAGAGACACACAGAGACACACACAGAGACACACAGAGAGAGAGACAGAGAGAGACACACACAGAGACACACAGAGAGAGTCACACAACATAGACACAGAGAGAGACACACAGAGACACACAGAGAGAAAGAGACACACACAACATAGACACACAGAGAGACAGACACACAGAGACACAGAGAGAGAGAGACACACACAGAGACACACAGAGAGAGACTCACAACATATACACAGAGAGAGACACACAGAGACACAGAGAGAGAGAGACACACAGAGAGACACACACACAGAGAGACACACAGAGACACACAGAGAGACACACACAGAGAGAGCCACACACAGAGACACACAGAGAGAAACACACAACATAGACACACACAGAGAGCCACACACATAGACACAGAGAGAGAGACACACAGAGCCACACAGAGAGAGACACACACAGAGAGAAAGACACACAACATAGACACACACAGGGACACACACAAAGAGCCACACACATAGACACACACAGAGAGAGACACACAGAGCCACACAGAGAGAGACATAGAGAGAGACACACACAGAAAGAAAGACACACAACATAGGCACACACAGAGACACACAGAGAAAGACACACAGAGACACACACAGAGACAAACAGAGAGAGACACACAGAGAGAGACACACACAGAGACACACCGAGAGAGAGATACACACAACATAGACACACAGAGAGAGGCACAGAGAGAGAGACTCCCACAGAGAGACACACAGAGAGAGACACACAGAGAGAGAGACACACAGAGAGACACAGAGAGAGACTCACATAGAGAAACACAGAGAGACACAGAGAGAGACACAGAGAGAGACACAGAGAGAGAGACACACAGAGAGAGACACACACAGAGATACACACATAGACAAACAGAGGGAGACACACACAGAGACACACAGAGAGACTCACATAGAGAAACACACAGAGAGACACACAGAGAGACACAGAGAGAGAGACACACAGAGACACACAGAGAGAGACTCACACAGAGACACACAGAGAGAGAGACTCACACAGAGACACACAGAGAGAGACTCACACAGAGACACAGAGAGAGAGAGAGACACACACATAGACACACAGAGAGAGACACAGAGAGAGAGACACACAGAAAGAGACACACACAGAGAGAGACACACACACAGAGACACACAGAGAGACACAGAGAGAGACTCACACAGAGACACACAGAGAGAGACACAGGCACACAGAGAGAGACACACACAGAGACACACAGAGAGAGACACACACAGAGACACACAGAGAGACACACAGAGACACACAGAGAGAGACTCACACAAATACACAGAGAGACACACAGAGACACACAGAGAGAGACACAGAGACACACAGAGAGACTCACACAGAGAGACACAGAGAGAGACACACACAGAGACACAGAGAGAGACACACAGAGACACACAGAGAGAGACTCACACAGAGACACACAGAGAGAGACTCACACACAGACACAGAGAGAGACACAGAGACACACAGAGAGAGACTCACACAAGGACACAGAGAGAGAGACACACACAGAGACACACAGAGATAGACACACACACAGACACACAGAGAGAGACACACACAGAGACACACAGAGAGAGACACAGAGAGAGACACACACAGAGACACATAGAGAGAGACTCACACAAAGACACAGAAAGAGACACACACAGAGACACACAGAGAGAGACACACACAGAGGCTCAAATTTAGTTCTACCTGATAATGGTTGCTTGTGTTGTAATCGAAACGTCGCACTCTATCATTTAATTTATTTTCTTTTTTACGTCACCTTACCGAAATAACCAGTCATCCGTAACGAAGTTGACTTATTGGTTCTTACGGTAAAGTCGCGTAGAAGGGGAATAATAAAATAATAAAATAATAAAACATAATAAAATAACATTCTCACGACGTTTCGGCCACAACACCAGTAGCCTTCTTCAGGTGAAGGAACAATAACTGTCGGGAAGACGGAGCTTCAATGAACGCCGCTAAGATTCGCAAGCGTCTTTTAAGCCGGGTGGGATGGAGCAAAGCGCCTCGACAAAGGAGTTTAACGTATCAAACAGGAGAATTTAGCATTGAAGTAGCCGTGTTAATGCGATAGATTAGCAGGATGTTAAAGTGAGAAATTAGCATGTAACTGGGAGGTTAGCATGATGTCAGTGTGATGGATTAGCATGTGACTGGTCGCGGAAATAGCTTTGTTAAAGTCAGAGTTTACATATCAACAGAGGCGTTTAGTATATTGACGCTAAAGAACTGCAACTACCCAACTATCATACAATAAGCCGATGTGAAAGAACTAAGTATAAACTAATAAATGTACTCAATATATTCTTAAATAAGTTGAGCTATTAACATAAAGTAACTGGGTATACACTACACTATATAATGCATACCATAGAGTAAACTGATTTAAAAAAAAAAACTAAAATATAAACTACATCAATGTTAAGTTTCATATTCTTGGTTCTTTCTATATATTCTTTATATATATTTTATATTATTTTATTGCTTCCCTTCAACGTGGTGACTTTACCGAAAGAACCAAGAATATACTAAAAATATTGTTTTTTATTTTTATTATTTTATTGTTTCCCTTCTACGTGGTGACTTTACCTAAAGAACCAAGAATATAATAAAAATATTGTTTTATATTTTTATTATTTTATTGTTTCCCTTCTACGTGGTGACTTTACCGAAAGAACCAAGAATATAATAAAAATATTGTTTTATATTTTTATTATTTTATTGTTTCGCTTCTACGTGGTGACTTTACCGAAAGAACCAAGAATATAATAAAAATATTGTTTTTTATTTTTATTATTTTATTGTTTCCCTTCTACGTGGTGACTTTACCGAAAGAACCAAGAATATAATAAAAATATTGTTTTTTATTTTTATTATTTTATTGTTTCCCTTCTACGTGGTGACTTTACCGAAAGAACCAAGAATATAATAAAAATATTGTTTTATATTTTTATTATTGTATTGTTTCCCTTCTACGTGGTGACTTTACCGAAAGAACCAAGATTATAATAAAAATATTGTTTTTATAAAAATATTGTTTTATATTTGTATTATTTATTGTTTCCCTTCTACGTGGTGACTTTACCGAAAGAACCAAGAATATAATAAAAATATTGTTTTTATAAAAATATTGTTTTATATTTTTATTATTTCATTGTTTCCCTTCTACGTGGTGACTTTACCGAAAGAACCAAGACTATAATAAAAATATTGCTTTATATTTTTATTATTTTATTGTTTCCCTTCTACGTGGTGACTTTACCGAAAGAACCAAGAATATAATAAAAATATTGTTTTTTATTTTTATTATTTTATTGTTTCCCTTCTACGTGGTGACTTTACCGAAAGAACCAAGAATATAATAAAAATATTGTTTTATATTTTTATTATTTTACTGTTTCCCTTCTACGTGGTGACTTTACCGAAAGAAACAATAATATGAATCACTGCAGTCACGAAAGCTTTAAATCAAAATGTTAAGTTTTAAATTTCGATTTAAAGCTTTCGTGACTGCAAGGATTCATCTTCTCTGGTTCGTTCGGTAAAGTCACCGCCACGTGGAATCAGAATAAATTAATAAATGATAAAATAACACGCTAAAATTCTCACGACGTTTCGGCCACAACACAAGCGGCCTTCGTCAGGTGAAGGAACGGAAACTGTCGGGGTCGAGGGTGCTTCAATGGGCGCCGCTAAGATTCGCCGCGTCTTTTAAGCCGGGTGAGAGGCGTGGCGAGCCTTGACAAGGGCGTTTACATAGCAGAGCAGGAGGATTTAGCATTGAAATAGTCGAGGGATTGGCTCGCGACAGAAATAGCTGTGTTAAAGTTTATATATCCACAGAGGCATTTAGTATATGGACGCTGAAGGACCCCAAACTACCCAACTATCGTAAAGTAATTGAAGCTTCGTCGTCCCGACAGTTTTTTTGCACTTTCACCTGAGGAAGGCCGCTTGTGTTGTGGCCGAAACGTCGTGAGAATTTTATCGCTCGGGGCGGAGGAAATCTGCGGAAGGTCCCGGAGCCTCCCCCCTCCTCCCCCCTCCCCTCCCCCCCTCCCCCCTCCTCCCTCCCCCCTCCTCCCCCCTCCCTCCTCCTCCCCTCTCCTCCTCCCTCCTCCCTCCTCCCCCCTCCCCCCTCCTCCCCCCTCCCTCCCCCCTCCCCTCTCCTTCCCCCCCTCCCCCCTACCCCCCCCCCTCTCCCCCCTACCCCCCCCCTCCTCCACTGAGGAGCACGACACTTCGCGGGTGGCAGTGATTGTGGCAGGAGTCTCGGGCAGGCTGTGTCGACGTTAATCCACGACACGAGGGTTTGGTTTGCGAGGGGAAGGAGGAGGATTTGGGGGGGGAGGATAGGGGGGGGGGGGCTGGATCTCTTTACAATATAAAAGTTATATTCTTAGTTCTTTCGGTAAAGTCACCACGTTGAAGGGAAACAATAAAATAATATAAAATATATATAAAACAATAAAAAATTCTCACGACGTTTCGACCATAACACAAACGGTCGTGTTAAGGTCGAAACGTCGTGAGAATTTTTTTTATTGTTTTATATATTTTTTTATTATTTTATTGTTTCCCTTCAACGTGGTGACTTTACCGAAAGAGCTAAGAATATGAATTACTGCAGTCACGAAAGCTTTAAATCAAAATAAAAAAGTTGTGTCGTCAGCACAAGCAGCCACCGCCACCCGACACGGCCGACTAGCAAAGGGGATTTGAAGTACGTGAAACATCAGAGTAGGGGGGGGGGGGTCGTTTAGAGGGCCGTCCATAAATGACGTCACGTATCTAGGAGGTGGTGGGGTCAGACAGGTGTGACGAGGGGGAGGAGGGGGGGTGAGAAACGTGACGTCACATCAAAATGCTGCAACTTTATAAATACATATAGACACAACACGTTCTGCTTAATTAAATAGACTTTGTTAAAAAATTATTTCTCCTACAACATCAGAGCGTGCAGCGCCACATTAAATAACGCGCTGCAATGACTAATAGTTTAAAGCGATTTGAAGCATGTTTTATTTTAATTTTTTTTGGGGAGGGGGGGGCAGAGCTTTGTGACGTCATATTTAAAATCGCGTGACGTCATTTATGGACGCCCCCTAAACCTTGGGCCACAATATCTGGGGCTTTTCTTCATATAAATCAACGCGTAGATTTCTGTTTATATGATTGTGGTTATGGAGATTGAATCACTACACTCGGGGCTCCTCCAGAAACAACGAAAAGCCACTTCGTGTGGCCACGTGGAATGTCCGAACGCTCACTGCGGAGGAGAGGCTGCCACTCCTCTGTCGGAGCTGGACCGGTACCGCCTGGATCTCTGTGGCATTCAGGAGGTCCGGTGGACCGGCTCTGGCTCCTGCCACCATGAGGGGTGGACAGTCCTCTACTCGGGGCAGCAGACTGCCAAACAACAGGGTGTGGCTCTTCTTTTGAACAAAAGAATGAAGGGGGCGTGGGAGCGTGGCGGTGAGGTGTGGGAAGCTGTAAGCCCCAGGCCACTTTGGGCTCGCCTTCCCATCAACCGGAGGCGAGGAGTGGTGGTCGTGGTTACTTATGCCCCCACCGAAGACGAGCATCCGTGGAGGGATGCAGGCAAAGCCGATGAGTCAGATGCCTTCTATGACCTCCTGTCACAGGTGCTGGCTAAAGTGGCCCCTCGGGATAGAGTCATCTTGTTGGGTGACTTCAATGCCCGAGTTGGTCATGATGCTGGCACCTGGTCTGGAGTGATTGGAGGGCATGGGCCAGATCAGCTCAATAACAACGGTAGGAGGCTGCTAGATTTGTGTGCAGCCCATGGGCTGGTAATTACCAACACGCTGTTCCGGCATCGGCGCATCCACACAACATCATGGATGCATGCCGGGTCCAAGCAAGAACATCTGCTGGACTACATAGTGATGGACCAGCGGATGCGAGCCCATGTCCTTGACACCAGGACCTACCGTGGAGCTGATCTGCCCTCTGACCATCGACTAGTCATCTGTAAGATGCGCCTGCTATTGTTCCACTCCGGTGGTGGGTGTACACACAGGACCCCATTCCAACCTAAAGTGTCCTGGTATCAGTTATCTGATGAAAGTTGCAAGCGAGAATTTTATCATCGCTTGCGGTTGGCGTCATCCCCCACGGCTCCTGATGTCGAGGGTAAATGGGCGAGGTTTAGGACTGCGACTCATGCAGCTGCAATGGCTGCTTTGGGTACGCGGTCCAGACCTCCCCAGATACCCTGGCTGACAGAGGAGGTGTTCAGGATGGTTGAGAAAAAGCGACAGGCCCACTGTCATCGGCTACAGAATCCCAAGTCAGAGATTGAGGAGGCTTACCGCAGCCTTCGCTCGGATGTTCGGAGAGCCGTGAGGCGCTGCAAGGACGGGTGGTGGTCGCGGGTTGCTGAGGAGATGGAGTCTGCCTCAGTGGCCCGCGATCACAAATCCCTATTTAACTCCAACAAAAAAGTAACCTACAGCGCCACACCTATTACCATCATTAGGGGAAAAAACGGTGAACCAATCTCCGACCCCCAGGAACAGGTTTGCAGATTGGCTGAGCATTTCTGTGAGGTCCTGGAGGAGGGAAAATCCCTCAGCCAGGAAAACATCATGGCACAAAGTGAGGATGACCCTGCTGAGGCTGCGGTGCCTCAAATATTGGAAGAAGAAGTCACCCCCTGTGAGTGGCTGGCTGAGATGCCATCTGTTGAGGAAGTACTGAAGGCGATCCGGAGTCTGAGGCCAGGAAAGGCAGCGGGCAGAGATGATCTCCCAAGCGAAATGCTGAGGGAGGGTGGCGTTTGTGCACAGACTGCTCTATATGACATCATAACAACAGTCTGGACCACTGGACGGGTTCCGCAGGATTGGAAGGATGCCCTGGTGGTCCCCCTCTTTAAGAAGGGGGACCGCACAGACTGTAACAGCTACAGGGGCATCTCACTCCTCAGTGTGCTTGGAAAGGTCCTGGCAAGGATTATTCAACATCGCCTTGCCAGGCACGCTGAGGAGAGGCTTGCGGAGCCCCAATGCGGTTTTAGGAAAGGGCGGTCCTGCACTGATGCCATATTTTCTGTCCGTCTGCTATAGCAGAGGTGTAGGGAATTCCAGCAAGACCTACATCTCTGCTTTATTGACCTGGTCAAGGCCTATGATACCATCAGTAGGCCTGGGCTTTGGGTTGTTCTTCGTGCTTTTGGAGTACCTGACCCTCTGCTCACGATCATTAAGGACCTTCATGATGGTGAGCGGGCCTGGGTAAAACTACGTGGCCGGGAGTCAGAGCCATTCCCTGTACACCTTGGGGTGCGACAGGGATGTCCTCTGGCTCCCATAATATTTAACATCTATTTTGACCACGTAGTTCGTGAAGCCTTCAATAGCTGTACCGGGGGAATCTCCATATGGTACAGATATAATGGGAGGCTGATCGATGCCCGGGTGCGGTCAAGGGATGGCTCCCTATTGCTCAACCACGTTATGTATGCTGATGATTTGGTAATAGCTGCTCATTCAGAGGAGGAGCTGGAGATGCTGCTGGTGAGACTGGAGCGTGCTACTAAGAGATGGGGCCTTACCATCAGCCCGACCAAAACTAAGCACCTACCTGGGTATTTTGTACCATCGGACACTCCACCCGCACAACTCCCAATCGGTGATGGGGCAGTTGTGGAGAGAGTGGAGAGTTTCCCATACCTGGGCAGTGTGCTTATGACCGGGTCCAGTTTAACAGCAGAGGTCTCACTCCGAATCAGTCGAGCGGCAATATCTTTTCATCGGTTGCGTAACGCTGTGTGGAAGCTACCTGGTCTGTCGCTCCGCACTAAGCTTCAGGTCTTCTCGGCCACGGTCATTCCCTCCCTTCTCTATGCTTGCGAAACGTAGAACCCCCTAATGGAACATCTTCGCTGGTTAGAAACATTTAGGCTGGCCTGCCTACGATCCATCCTGGGTTTAACCAGGCTGGATTGTGTGAGGAGCTCACAAATCCTTGAAAGATCTGGGCACGGTCCCATCGATGAGCTCCTCCGGCAGGCGAGGCTGGGTCATGTAGCCCGCATGACCAGCCACCGCATACCGAAACAGCTTTTGTTCGGCCGGATCGAGGGGGCTAAACAGGCGCGGCACGGGCTAGAGAAGAGATGGAGTGATGTGGTACAGGAGGACGTGGAGCTGAGTGGACTTGCCGATGACTGGTACCAGCAGTTGGAGGTAGTCGCCCTCCAACAACAACGGAGGGCGGAGGAGCGACGCTCACAACAACGAGCGGAGCGCCGGGTGGCTAAAGCACAGCAGATTGGCACAGTAGGGGGCACAGGTGGTGCATCAGCCAGTCATCTCAGTCATCTCAGTCAGTCGACCCGTGGCACCTGGGTCTGCCCCGTGACCTCCTGCCAGCGGGCGTTCGACACTTCACGTGACCTCAAGGTGCACATAGCCTGGCACAAGCGTAGTGGTGACGTTACCGCAACTTAGTGGCGAATGGCGGTTGTTGTTGTGGCTGTGTGTGTGTGTCTGTGTGTGGGTGGCTTTGTGTGGCTGGGTGTGTGTGGCTGTGTGTGTGGCTGTGTGTGTGTGTGTGGCTGTGTGTGTGTGGCTGTGTGTGTGGCTGTGTGGGTGGCTGTGTGTGTGTGGCTGTGTGTGTGGTGGGGGTGGTGGTGGTGGGGGTGGTGATGGTCGGGGTGGTGGTGGTGGGGGTGGTGGGGGTGGTGGTGGTGGTTGTGGGGTTGGTGGTTGTGGTGGTGTTGGTGAGGGTGGTGGTGGTTGTGGGGGTGGTGGTGGTTGTGGGGGTGGTGAGGGTGGGGGTGGTGGTGGTGGTGGTTGTGGGGGTGGTGGTGGGGGTGGTGGTGATGGTTGTGGGGGTGGTGAGGGTGGTGATTGTGGGGGTGGTGGTGGTGGTGGGGGTGGTGATGGTGGTGGTGGTGGTTGTGGGGGTGGTGAGGGTGGGGGTGGTGGTGGTGGTTGTGGGGGTGGTAGCGTTGCCTTTGTGCGCGCGCGGTGAACACGTGGGGAGACAAAGGCGGCCAGGCGTGGGTGGTTTTGGCCACATCACTTGCCCCAACAGCCTGCTACAGGCTACACGGGGGATCTTTGCCTGTGTGTGCATGTGGGCATCCGCTAGGTCGACTCAGCCTCAAGTGAGTTACCTGGGTTGGGGTGCGTTCGTAAACGTCAGCATTGGGGGTGACAAAGGGGTGTGCTGATGGTATTGCACCAGGTGTGATGCCCCCGCTCAGCTGCTGTTCACCGTCTTCATCACAAGCGAACTGGGGCCATCGCAGACGAGAGCAGCTCAACCACGTGGCTGACATCGTCACGTGGAAATCACAGATGCATAGACACCAACAGAGACCCATAGAGATTCGTAGACACCCATAGATATACATAGAGACCCATAGACACCCGTAGACACCCATATAGATACACAGACACCCATAGACATACACAGAGACCCATAGAGATACATAGAGACACGTAGACACCCATAGACACTCACAGAGATGCACAGAGACCCACAGACACCCATAGATATACATAGAGACCCATAGACCACCACAGAGATGCACAGAGACTCTTTGAGACACGTAGACACCCATAGACACCCACAGAGATGCACATAGACCAACAGAGACACGTAGACACCCATAGACACCCACAGAGACCAATAGACACCCATAGAGACACGTAGACACCCATAGACACCCACAGAGATGCACAGAGACCCATAGACACCCACAGAGATGCAAAGAGACCCACAGAGACACGTAGACACCCATAGACACCCACAGAGATGCACAGAGACCCATAGAGATACACAGAGAACAATAGAGATACCCAGAGACCCATAGAGATACACAGACACCCATAGAGATACACAGAGACACATAGAGATACACAGACACCCATAGAGATACACAGAGACCCATAGAGATACATAGAGACCCATAGAGATACATAGAGACCCACATAGATGCACAGAGATCCATAGAGACACGTAGACACCCATAGACACCCACAGAGACCCATAGACACCCATAGAGACACGTAGACACCCATAGACACTCACAGAGATGCACAGAGACCCACAGACACCCATAGATATACATAGAGACCCATAGACCCCCATAGAGATACACAGAGACCCATAAAGATACACAGAGACCCACAGAGATGCACAGACACCCACAGAGACACGTAGACACCCATAGAGATACACAGAGACCCATAGAGATACACAGACACCCAGAGAGATGTACAGAGACCCACAGAGACACGTAGACACCCATAGACACCCACAGAGACCCATAGACACCCATAGAGACACGTAGACACCCATTGACACCCACAGAGATGCACAGAGACCCACAGACACCCATAGATATACATAGAGACCCATAGACCCCCACAGAGATGCACAGAGACCCACAGAGATGCACAGAGACCCACAGAGATGCACAGAGACCCTTTGAGACACGTAGACACCCATAGACACCCCCAGAGATACACAGAGACCCGTAGACACCCATAGACACCCACAGAGATGCACAGAGACCCACAGAGACACGTAGACACCCATAGACACCCACAGAGATGCACAGAGACCCATAGAGATACACAGAGACCCATAGAGATACACAGAGACCCATAGAGGTACACAGACACCCTTAGAGATACACAGACACCCTTAGAGATACACAGACACCCTTAGAGATACACAGAGACCCATAGAGATACACAGAGACCCGTAGAGATACACATAGACCCTTAGAGATACACAGAGAACAATAGAGATACACAGAGACCCGTAGAGATACACATAGACCCTTAGAGATACACAGAGAACAATAGAGATACACAGAGACCCATAGAGATACACAGAGACCCACAGAGATACACAGAGACCCTTAGAGATACACAGAGACCCATAGAGATACACAGACACCCTTAGAGATACACAGAGACCCTTAGAGATACACAGAGAACAATAGAGATACACAGAGACCCACAGAGACACGTGGGTAGTTAACGTCTCTTAGCCACTGTGAAGCCTATAGGCGCTATTGTTCGCTAACTTCCCTTACCCCAGCAGCCTGGCAAAGGCTACACACGGTGAGGGGTGGAGGGGCGTGGGGATCTTTGTCGTTGTCAGCAACCCCGACTATGACCAGCGTGGTGAAGTATGGTCAAAATAAGGTCAAGTTCTATATTCTTAGTTCTTTCGGTAAAGTCACGTTGAAGGGAAACAACAAAATAATAATCTATATAAAACAATAAAAATTCTCACGACGTTTCGACCATAACACAAATGGTCGTCTTCAGTTGTGTTGGTTTGCATAAATGTATTTAAAAATTTCGTCTCCCCCCTCCTCTTTTCAGAATATAGATGGACTAGTCCTAAATAAACTGCCAAATCGTTGCGCGTGGCGCTAACGTTTTTTTTTATAAATAAATAAATACACCGTTTAAAAATAAATTTATGCAAACCAACACACCTGAAGACGACCGATTCGGAACGGGTAAGTAGTAGGCTGTGTGGTGTGTGAGAGAAGTAGACCTCGCCCATGTTAATCAATGGGACAGGCTTCGTGAGGTAATACGAGTGGAGGTGGAATTCGGAACGGGTAAGTAGTAGGCTGTGTGGTGTGAGAGTAGTAGACCTCGCCCATGTTAATCAATAGGACAGGTGGAATTCGGAACGGGTAAGTTGATACAATTAATATATTTTAATAATTATCATTAATTTTAAGAATTATGAACATTGTAATTATTAATATGAATACCATTCTTATTTTATACTTATATGTTATTATATACTAATAATTATATCTAAATATATTGATATTTTAAATATTATTAATAAAAACATATTCCGATTCCGATGTTTAAAGCAGTAAATGATTATGAATATTATCATAAATAGTATTATAAATTTATAATTATATATAACTATTATATAAAATATTAAAATATAAACATTATTAAAATTAAATAAGCGTTTTTTGTATCATGGGGGAGAGATGCGTCACGAGGCCACGCCCATATGGTTTGACGTCACGCGTCACGTGCAGGAAGAGGGGGCGGGGCTATTATAGTGACGGGTCGGAGACGTCACCACACGCGTCTCGCGGCTCACGGTCGAGTCAACCTCGCTCCTTCACTTCCGCTGCAGCTGTTGTTGTTTTTGACGTTGTTCTTGTTGTTGTTATAATCAACAACAACGCCGAGGGTTGGAAGATGAACGGGCAGACTAAGTTCCTCATCTACCTCTTCGTTGGGGCCATCGTCATGGGTAAGCCTCTTGTCTCTGTGATGAGTCTATGGGTCTCTGTGTGAGTCTATGGGTCTCTGTGATGAGTCTGTGGGTCTCTGTGTGATGAATCTATGGATCTCTGTGATGAGTCTGTGGGTCTCTGTGATGAGTCTATGGGTCTCTGTGTGAGTCTATGGGTCTCTGTGATGAGTCTGTGGGTCTCTGTGATGAGTTTATGCGTCTCTGTGTGAGTCTGTGGGTCTCTGTGTGATGAGTCTATGGATCTCTGTGTGAGTCTATGGGTCTCTGTGTGAGTCTATGGGTCTCTGTGTGAGTCTATGGGTCTCTGTGTGAGTCTATGGGTCTCTGTGTGATGAGTCTATGGATCTCTGTGATGAGTCTGTGGGTCTCTGTGATGAGTCTATGGGTCTCTGTGTGAGTTTATGGGTCTCTGTGTGAGTCTATGGGTCTCTGTGTGAGTCTATGGGTCTCTGTGATGAGTCTCTGGGTCTCTGTGATGAGTCTATGGGTCTCTGTGTGAGTCTATGGGTCTCTGTGTGAGTCTGTGGGTCTCTGTGTGGTGAGTCTATGGGTCTCTGTGATGAGTCTGTGGGTCTCTGTGATGAGTTTATGGGTCTCTGTGATGAGTCTGTGGGTCTCTGTGTGAGTCTATGGGTCCCTGTGTGATGAGTCTATGGGTCTCTGTGTGAGTCTATGGGTCTCTGTGTGAGTCTATGGGTCTCTGTGATGAGTCTGTGGGTCTCTGTGATGAGTCTATGGGTCTCTGTGTAAGTCTATGGGTCTCTGTGTGAGTCTGTGGGTCTCTGTGTGATGAGTCTATGGGTCTCTGTGATGAGTCTGTGGGTCTCTGTGATGGGTCTATTGGTCTCTGTGATGAGTCTATGGGTCTCTGTGTGAGTCTATGGGTCTCTGTGATGAGTCTGTGGGTCTCTGTGTGATGAGTCTATGGGTCTCTGTGATGAGTCTGTCGGTCTCTGATTAGTCTGTGGGTCTCTGTGTGATGAGTCTATGGGTCTCTGTGTGAGTCTGTGGGTCTCTGTGATGAGTCTATGGGTCTCTGTGTTAGTCTATGGGTCTTTGTGTGAGTCTGTGTGTCTCTGTGTGAGTCTATGGCTCTCTCTGTGAGTCTATGGCTCTCTGTGTGAGTCTATGGATCTCTGTGTAAGTCTATGGCTCTCTGTGTGAGTCTATGTGTCTCTGTGTGAGTCTATGGCCCTCTCTGTAAGTCTATGGCTTTCTGTGTGAGTCTGTGTCTCTGTGTCAGTCTATGCCTCTGTGTGAGTCTATAGCTCTCTGTGTGAGTCTATGGCTCTCTGTGTGAGTTTATGGGTCTCTGTTTGAGTCTATGGCTCTTTGTGTGAGTCTATAGCTCTCTGTGTGAGTCTATGGCTCTCTGTGAGTCTATGGGTCTCTGTTTGATGAGTCTATGGGTCTCTTTGTGGTGAGTCTGTGGGTCTCTGTGTGAGTCTATGGGTCTCTGTGTGAGTCTATGGCTCTCTGCGTGAGTCTGTGGCTCGCTGCGTGAGTCTATGTGTCTCTGTGTGAGTCTATGGCTCTCTGTGTGAGTCTATGTGTCTCTGTGTGAGTCTATGGCTCTCTGTGTGAGTCTATGGCTCTCTGTGAGTCTATGGCTCTCTGTGAGTCTATGGCTCTCTGTGTGAGTATATGGGTCTATGCGTGAGTCTGTGGGTCTCTGTGTGAGTCTATGCCTCTCTGTGAGTCTATGGGTCTCTGTTTGATGAGTCGATGGCTCTCTGTGTGAGTATATGGCTCTCTGTGAGTCTATGGCTCTCTGTGTGAGTCTATGGATCTCTGTGAGTCTATGGCTCTCTGTGTGAGTCTGTGGGTCTCTGCATGAGTCTATGGCTCTCTGTGTGAGTCTATGGCTCTCTGTGTGAGTCTACGGCTGTCTGTGTGAGTCTATGGGTCTCTGTGAGTCTATGTCTCTCTGTGAGTCTATGGCTCTCTATGTGTGTCTATGGGTCTATGCGTGAGTCTGTGGGTCTCTGAGTGAGTCTATGGCTCTCTCTGAGTCTATGGCTCTCTGTGTGAGTCTATGGGTCTCTGTGTGAGTCTGTGGGTCTCTGCATGAGTCTATGGCTCTCTGTGTGAGTCTATGGCTCTCTGTGTGAGTCTATGGGTCTCTGTGTGAGTGTGTGGGTCTCTGCATGAGTCTATGGCTCTCTGTGTGAGTCTATGGCTCTCTGCGTGAGTCTATGGGTCTCTATGTGTGAGTCTATGGCTCTCTGTGTGAGTCTATGGCTCTCTCTGAGTCTATGGCTCTCTGTGTGAGTCTATGGCTCTCTGTGTGAGTCTATGGCTCTCTGTGTGAGTCTATGGCTCTCTGCGTGAGTCTATGGCTCTCTGTGCGAGTCCACGGGTCTCTATGGCGCGCTCCTTGGCCCGTAGAGGATCTCACGCCTTTCTCCACGCACCGCTAAGCTGGAGCCACGATCTCTCCACTGCTGGATGACCTCACTTATTTCCATCTCGGCGAGCAAAAATCTTGACCCGTCCTGGCCATTCCTTCTGAACGGGACTCTGGCCTCGTCTTCTGCCTGTGGGTGGGGGTGGGTGGGGGTGGGTGGGGGTGCTGGCCCCCCCTCCCCCCACCAGGTGTGTCCACAGCACTTGCCCCTACAGTCGGTGCGAGGCTACAAGTGATGGGGGTGGGGGCCTTTGCCTTTGCGTGTCGCGTGCAGCGGTGGCTGGAGACTGCATGGTGGTGGTGGAGCAACGTGGCCTGCACCCCAGGGTGAAGAGGGCACGGAATCGGATTCAAACCGCGCTCAAGAGAGGTCAGGAGGGAGACGCGCAAATCACAGCAACAGCAACAATAATAACAGCAACAACAACAGCAACAACAATAACAGCAACAACAACAATAACAGCAACAACAACAGCCGACGTTCGACCCAGTGCCGGATTGTATCCTCGTATCAAAAGTAGCTACACCACGTGGTGTAGCTGCTACTACGCGTGGTGTAGCTGCTACTACGCGTGGTGTAGCTGCTACTACGCGTGGTGTAGCTGCTACTACGCGTGGTGTAGCTGCTACTACGCGTGGTGTAGCTGCTACTACGCGTGGTGTAGCTGCTACTACGCGTGGTGTAGCTGCTACTACGCGTGGTGTAGCTGCTACTACGCGTGGTGTAGCTGCTACTACGCGTGGTGTAGCTGCTACTACGCGTGGTGTAGCTGCTACAACATATGTAGTAGTAGCTACACCACGTGGTGTAGCTGCTACTACACGTGGTGTAGCTGCTACTACACGTGGTGTAGCTGCTACTACACGTGGTGAAGCTGCTACTACACGTGGTGAAGCTGCTACTACACGTGGTGTAGCTGCTACTACACGTGGTGTAGCTACTACTACACGTGGTGTAGCTACTACTACACGTGGTGTAGCTACTACTACATGTGTAGCTACTACAACATGTGTAGTAGTAGCTACTACACGTGGTGTAGCTGCTACTACACGTGGTGTAGCTGCTACTACACGTGGTAGTGCAGTAGCTACACCACGTGTAGTAGCTACACATGTAGTAGCTACTACATGTGTAGTAGCTAAACATGTAGTAGTCACTCACCCCCTCACCCACACACTCACCCATCACTCCATCTCTTCTCTAGCCCGTGTCACTCACCCACTCACCCACACACTCACCCATCACTCCATCTCTTCTCTAGCCCGTGTCACTCACCCACACACTCACCCACACACTCACCCATCACTCCATCTCTTCTCTAGCCCGTGTAACTCACCCACTCACCCACTCTCACCCACTCACTCACCCATCACTCCATCTCTTCTCTAGCCCGTGTCACTCACCCACTCACCCACACACTTACCCACACACTCACCCATCACTCCATCTCTTCTCTAGCCCGTGTCACCCACCCACTCACCCACACGCTCACCTATCACTCCATCTCTTCTCTAGCCCGTGTCACTCACCCACTCACCCACACACTCACCCATCACTCCATCTCTTTTCTAGCCCGTGTCACTCACCCACACACTCACCCACTCACCCATCACTCCATCTCTTCTCTAGCCCGTGTCACTCACCCACTCACTCACCCACTCACTCATCATTCCATCTCTTCTCTAGCCCGTCACTCACCCACTCACCCACAAACTCACCCACACACTCACCCATCACTCCATCTCTTCTCTAGCCCGTGTAACTCACCCACTCACCCACTCTCACCCACTCACTCACCCATCACTCCATCTCTTCTCTAGCCCGTGTCACCCACCCACTCACCACACACTCACCCATCACTCCATCTCTTCTCTAGCCCGTGTCACTCACCCACTCACCCACACACTCACCCATCACTCCATCTCTTCTCTAGCCCGTGTCAACCACCCACTCACCCACACACTCATCCATCACTCCATCTCTTCTCTAGCCCGTGTCACTCACCCACACACTCACACATCACTCCATCTCTTCTCTAGCCCGTGTCGCTCACCCACTCACCCACACACTCACACATAACTTTATCTCTTCTCTAGCCCGTGTCACTCACCCACTCACTCACCCACTCACCCATAACTTTATCTCTTCTCTAGCCCGTGTCACTCACCCACTCACCCACACACTCACCCATCACTCCATCTCTTCTCTAGCCCGTGTCAACCACCCACTCACCCACACACTCATCCATCACTCCATCTCTTCTCTAGCCCGTGTCACTCACCCACACACTCACACATCACTCCATCTCTTCTCTAGCCCGTGTCACTCACCCACACACTCACCCACACGCTCACCCATCACTCCATCTCTTCTCTAGCCCGTGTCACTCACCCACTCACTCACCCATCACTTCATCTCTTCTCTAGCCCGTGTCACTCACCCACTCACCCACACACTCACCCATCACTCCATCTCTTCTCTAGCCCGTGTCGCTCACCCACTCACCCACACACTCACACATAACTTTATCTCTTCTCTAGCCCGTGTCACTCACCCACTCACTCACCCACTCACCCATCACTCAATCTCTTCTCTAGCCCATGTCACTCACTCACTCACCCACACACTCACACATCACTCCATCTCTTCTCTAGCCCGTGTCGCTCACCCACTCACCCACACACTCACCCATCACTCCATCTCTTCTCTAGCCCATGTCACTCACCCACTCACCTACACACTCACCCATCACTCCTTCTCTTCTCTAGCCCGTGTCACTCATCCACTCACCCACACACTCACACATCACTCCATCTCTTCTCTAGCCCGTGTCGCTCACCCACTCACCCACACACTCACCCATCACTCCATCTCTTCTCTAGCCCGTGTCACTCACCCACTCACCTACACACTCACCCATCACTCCTTCTCTTCTCTAGCCCGTTTCACTCACCCACACACTCACCCACTCACCCACACACTCACCCATCACTCCATCTCTTCTCCAGCCCATGTCACTCACCCACTCACCCACACACTCACACATCACTCCATCTCTTCTCTAGCCCGTGTCACTCACCCACTCACCCACACACTCACCCATCACTCCATCTCTTCTCTAGCCCGTGTCACTCACCCACTCACCCACACACTCAACCATCACTCCATCTCTTCTCCAGCTCGTGCCGCGCCCATTTAGCCCCCTCTGCCCGGCCGAACAAAAGCTGTTTCGGCATGCGGGCTACATGTATCATGACACATGTAGCATGTTACATGTATCATTACACATGTAGCATTCTACATGTGTCATGACACATGTAGCATTCTACATGTAGCATGATACATGTAGCATGATACATGTGGCATTCTACATGTATCGTGACACATGTAGCATTCTACATTATCATGACACATGTATCATGACACATGTAGCATGATTCATGTAGCATGATACATGTAGCATGATACATGTAGCATCACCCAGCTGGGTCATGTAGCAAATAATAAGATGAAAAAAGATCCCCCGTGTAGCCTCTAGCAGGGTGTAGGGGCAAGTGCTGTGAGTAGCAGCAGCAGTGCCCTATAGACACAGACAAAGGTCCCCCGTGTAGCCTCTAGCATGGTGTAGGGGCAAGTGCTGTGAGTAGCAGCAGCAGTGCCCTATAGACACACAGACAAAGGTCCCCCGTGTAGCCTCTAACAGGGCTGTAGGGGCAAGTGCTGTGATTGATGTTGTTGTGGTGCTGATTGTTGTTGTTGTGGTGCAGATTGTTGTTGTTTTGGTGGTACAGATTGTTGTGGTTGTGCTCATTGTTGTTATGGGTGTTATTGTGGTTGCTGTTGTGTTGATTGATGCTATTGTGGTGCTGATTGGTGTTGTGGTGCAGATTGTTGTTGTTGTGGTGGTGCAGATTGTTGTGGTGCTGAATGTTGTGGTTGTTGTTGTACTGGTTGTTGTGATGGCTGTTGTTATGTTTGTTCTGATTGTGGTTGTTGTGATGGTGCTGTTGTAGTTGTTGTGGTGTTGATTGTTGTTGTGCTGATTATTGTGGTTGTTGTGGTGCTGATTGTTGTTGTTGTGGTGCTGATCGTTGTTGTGCGGATTGTTGTGGTTTTTTTGGTGCTCATCGTTGTTGTGCGGATTGTTGTGGTTGTTGTGGTGCTGATTGTTGTTTTGCGGATTGTTGTGGTTGTTGTGGTGCTGATTGTAGTTGTGCTGATTGTTGTGGTTGTTGTGGTGCTGATTGTTGTTGTGCTGATTGTTGTGGTTGTTGTGGTGCTGATTGTTGTTGTGATTATTGTGGTTGTTGTAGTGCTGATTGTTGTGGTTGTTGTGGTGCTCATTGTTGTTGTGCTGATTGTTGTGGTTGTTGTTGTGCTGATTGTTGTGGTTGTTGTGGTGCTGATTGTTGTTGTGCTGATTGCTCTCGTTGTTGTCTCTGCACCTGCCAGGCGTGGCGACGTTTAAGAAGATTTTGCTAATCGCGGTGCTGTGCGTCGTCATCTTCATCAGCCTCACCCTCTTCTACAACTACGGGGGGACGTGAGTGGAGCCACCATCACCACCATCACCACCACCATCATTACCATCACTACCACCACCACCACCATCACCACCACCATCACCACCACCATCACCACCATCACCATCACCACCATCACCACCACCATCACCAGCACCATCACCACCACCATCACCACCACCATCACCACCACCATCACCACCATCACCACCACCATCACCACCACCATCACCACCACCATCACCACCACCACCATCACCACCATCACCACCATCACCACCACCATCACCACCACCATCACCACCACCATCACCACCACCATCACTACCACCATCACCAGCACCATCACCAGCACCACCACCACCACCACCACCATCAACACCACCATCACCACCACCATCACTACCACCATCACCGCCATCATCATCATCACCACCATCACTGCCACCATCAACACCACCATCACCACCATCATCACCACCACCATCACTACCACCATCACTACCATCATCATCACCACCATCACCACCACCATCACCGCCACCATCACTGCCACCATCAACACCACCATCACTACCACCATCACTACCATCATCATCATCACCATCATCACCACCATCATCATCGCACCATCTCCATCATCATCATCATCTCTCTCCATCATCATCATCTCTCTCCATCATCGTCATCTCCATCAACAACAACAACCGCCATTCGCCACTAAGTGGCGGTGACGTCACCACGACGCTTGTGCCAGACCATGTGCACCTTGAGGCCACGTGAAGTGTCGAACGCCCGCTAGCAGGAGGTCACGGGGCAGACCCAGGTGCCACGGGTCGACTAACTGAGATGACTGGCTGATGCACCACCTGTGCCCTCTACTGTGCCAACTTACTGTGCTTTAGCCACCCGGCGCTCCGCTCGTTGTTGTGAGCGTCGCTCCTCCGCCCTCAGTTGTTGTTGGAGGGCAACTGCCTCCAACTGCCCAGTAGCGTCCTACACAGAGGCCGATCTTGACACCGCTGGTACCAGTCATCGGCAAGTCCGCTCAGCTCCACGTTCTCCTGTACCACATCACTCCATCTCTTCTCTAGCCCGTGCCGCGCCCGTTTAGCCCCCTCAATCCGGCCGAACAAAAGCTGTTTAGGCATGCGGTGGCTGGGAATGCAGGCTACATGACCCAGCCAGCGCAGCCTTGCCTGCCGGAGGAGCTCACAGATGGGACTTTGTCCAAATCTTTCAAGGATTTGTGAGCTCCTCACACAATCCAGCCTGGTTAAACCCAGGATGGATCGTAGGCAGGCCAGCCTAAATGTTTCCAACTGGTAAAGATGTTCCATTAGGGGGGTCCACGTTTCGCAAGCGTAGAGAAGGGAAGGAATGACTGTGGCGAAGACCTGAAACTTCGTGCGGAGCGACAGACCAGGTAGCTTCCACACAGCGTTACGGAACCGATGAAAAGATATTGCCGCTCGACTTATTCGGAGTGAGACCTCTGCTGTTAAACCGGAGCCAGTCATGAGCCCACTGCCCAGGAATGGGAAACTCTACAATCTTTCCACACTGCACCATCACAAATTGGGAGTTGTGGGGGTGGAGTGTCTGATGGTACAAAATACCCAGGCAGGTGATTAGTTTTGGTGGGGCTGATGGTAAGTCCCCACCTCTTAGTGGCAAGCTCCAGGTTCACAAGCAGTGCTTCAAACTCCTCCTCTGAGTGAGCAGAAATTACCAGATCATCGGCATACATAACATGGTTGAGCAATAGGGAGCCATCTCTTGACTGCACCCGGGTATCGATCAGCCTTCCATTGTATCTGTGCCAGATGGAAATTCCTCCGGTACAGCTATTGAAGGCTTCACGAACTACGTGGTCGAAATAGATGTTAAATAATGTGGGAGCCAGAGGACATTCCTGTCGCACCCCAAGGTGTACAGGGAATGGCTCTGACTCCCGGCCACGTAATTTCATCCGGGCCCGCTCACCATCATTAAGGTCCTTAATGATCGTGAGCAGAGTATCAGGGACTCCGAAAGCACGAACAACAACCCAGAGCCCAGGCCTACTGATGGTATCATAGGCCTTGAAACGGTTGCAGGACAACCGTTTCCTGAAACCGCATTGGGGCTACGCAAGCCTCTCCTCTGCGTTCCTAGCAAGGCGATGTTGAATAATCCTTGGCAGGACTTTTCCCAGCACACTGAGGAGTGAGATTCCCCTGTAGTTGTTACAGTCTGTGCGGTCCTCCTTCTTAAAGAGGGGGACCACCAGGGCATCCTTTCAATCCTGTGGAACCCGTCCAGTGGTCCAGACTGTTGTTATGATGTCATGTAGGGCAGTCTGCGCACAAACACTACCCTCCCTCAGCATTTTGCTTGGGAGATCATCTCTGGTCTCAGGCTCTGGATCGCCTTCAGTACTTCCTCAACAGATGGCACCTCAGCCAGCCACTCACAGGGGGTGAATTCTTCTTCCAATATTTGAGGCAGGGTCACCCCCGCTTTACTCTTTGGTTCTTTTAGTAAAGTCACGTGTGGATCCTTGCAGTCACCAAAACTTCAAATCTAGAATCATCCCCACTTTGTCCCACGTTGTTTTCCAGGATGAGGGATTAACCCTCCCCCCAGGACCTCACAGAAATGCTCAGCAAATCTGCAAAGCTGTTCCTGGGGGTCAGAGATTGGATCACCGTTCTTTCCCCTAATGATAGTAATAAGGTGTGGCGCTGGAGGTTACTTTTTTGATGGAGTTAAATAGAGATTTGTGATCGCGGGCCATTGAGGCAGACTCCATCTCCTCAGCAACCCGCGACCACCACCCATCCTTGCAGCGCCTCACGGCTCTCCGAACCTCCGAGCGATGGCTGCGTTAAGCCTCCTCATTCTCTGACGTGGGATGCTGTAGACGATGAGAGTGGGCCTGTCGCTTTTACTCAGCCAGCTTGAACACCTCCTCTGTCAGCCAGCGTCTCTGGGGAGGTCTGGACCGCGTACCCAAAGCAGCCATTGCAGCTGCATGAGCCACAGTCCTAAACCTCGCCCATTTACCCTCAACATCAGGAGCCGTGGGGGACGACGCCAACCCCAGCTGCAAGCGATGATGAAATTTTCGCTTGGAACTTTCATCAGCTAGCTGAGACCATGCCACTGAGGGGTTGAAGAATGACAGGTGCATCTTACAGATGATTAGTCGATGGTCAGTAGGTAGATCAGCTCCACGGTAGGTCCTGGTGTCAGGGACATGGGCCCGCATCCGCTGTTCCGTCACTATGTAGTCCAGCAGATGTTCTTGCTTGGATCCGACATGCATCCATGTTGTTGTGTGAATGCGCCGATGCCGGAACAGCGTGTTGGTAATTACAAGCCCCTGGGCTGCACAAAATCTAGCAGCCTCCTACCGTTGTTATTGAGTTGATCTGCACCATGCCTTCCAATCACTCCAGACCAGGTGCCAGCATCATGACTAACTCGGGCATTGAAGTCACCCAACAAGATGACTCTATCCCAAAGGGCCGCTTTAGCGAGCACCTGTGACAGGAGGTCATAGAAGGCATCTGACTCATCGGCCTTGCCTGCATCTCTCCACGGATGTTCGTCTTTATTGGTGGCATAAGTAACCACGACCACCACTTCTCGCCTCCGGTTGATGGGAAGGCGAGCCCAAAGTAGCCTGGGGCTTACAGCTTCCCAAACCTCACCGCCACGCTCCCACGCCCCCTTCATTCTTTTGTTCAAAAGAAGAGCCACTCCCTGTAGTTTGGCAGTCTGCTGCCCCAAGTAGAGAACTGTCCACCCCTCATGGTGGCAGGAGCCAGAGCCGGTCCACCGGACCTCCTGAATACCACGGAGATCCAGGCGGTACCGGTCCAGTTCCCGACAAAGGAGTTGCAGCCTCTCCTCCGCAGTGAGGGTTCGAACATTCCACGAGGGTAGAGATTCAGTCTCCTGGCTCCGCCATAGACGCCTGTCCCCCCCCCGGGGCCTCCGGCACAAGCTTATTAATGACATTTTTTCCGTCGTGGTATTATGTTGATTATTTGAAGGTGCGAGGGGTTACCAGCCCCTCGCACCCGTCCTGAGCCCCCATTTGGCGCCTGGCACCACGAGGAGGTAGGGGGTTGTTTTTGCCACCACC
>NC_046137.1:3289765-3364765 GCF_010993605.1 Petromyzon marinus | reverse complement strand
GTTGTGACGTCGTTGTGACGTCTCTCAGTCGTCGTCGTTGTGACATCGTTGTGACGTCTCTCAGTCGTCGTCGTTGTGACGTCGTTGCGACGTCTCTCGTCGTCGTTGTGACGTCGTTGTGACGTCTGTCAGTCGTCGTCGTTGTGACGTCGTTGTGACGTCTCTCGTCGTCGTTGTGACGTCGTTGTGACGTCTCTCAGTCGTCGTTGTGACGTCTCTCGTCGTCGTCGTTGTGACGTCGCGGTGACGTCTCTCGTCGCCGTGTCATCGCTGTGTCGTCGTTCTGACGTTGTTGTGACGTCGTTGTTGTCGGTGTGGTGTCTTTGTTAACGTCCCCCATCGTTGTGACGTCGCTGTGATGTCTCTCGTCGTTGTGACGTCGTTGTGACGTCTTTGCGACATCGCTCGTCGTCGTCTCGTTTTTGACGTCCCCTGTTGTTGTTGTCGTTGTGACGTCGTTGTGACGTCGTTGTGACGTCTCTCGTCGTCGTGGTCTCGTTGTTGACCTCCCCTGTTGTTGTCGTCGTCGTTGTGACGTCGTTGTGACGTCTCTCGTCGTCGTCTCGTTGTTGACGTCCCCTGTTGTTGTTGTCGTTGTGACGTCGTTGTGGCGTCGTTGTGACGTCGTTGTGACGTCGTTGTGACGTCGTTGTGACGTCTCTCGTCGTCGTGGTCTCGTTGTTGACCTCCCCTGTTGTTGTCGTTGTGACGTCGTTGTGACGCCGTCGCTGTGACGTCGTCGTCGTCGTACAGTCGGACAAACTGTACGGCCGCGATTCTGAGGATCCGTGGGAAGGCGACGCTGGCTCGGAGGCCTCGCGATCCTCGGAGCCACGGATGGAGATCCTCGTCGGCACTCGCTCGCAGCCACGGCAGAAGAAGCGGAAGAAGATGGAGCGGGAGGAGGAGGAGGAGGAGAAGCTGGAGGGGAAGGAGAAGCGGAAGAGGAAGGAGAAGCAGGAGAAGCAGAAGAGGAAGGAGAAACAGGAGGAGAAGCAGAAGAGGAAGCAGGGGAAGGAGAAGCGGAAGAGGAAGCAGGAGGAGAAGCAGCAGGATGAGGAGCAGCAGCAGCAGCAGCAGCAGCAGGAGAAGCCCAAGAAGAAGAAGAGGAGAGACGAGAGGGAGATGATGGCGACGCGTTCCAAGTGATTCAATAAACACGCAACACGCTCATCTGTGTCTCTCTGTGCGAGTCTAGGTGAGTCTGTGTGAGTCTAGGTGAGTATAGGTGAGTCTGTGTGAGTTTCTGAGTCTGTGGGTCTCTCTGTGTGAGTCTAGGTGAGACTGTGGGTCTCTGTGTGGGTCTAGGTGAGTCTGTGTGAGTCTGTGAGTCTCTCTGTGTGAGTCTAGGCGAGTCTGTGAGTCTAGGTGAGTCTGTGTGAGTCTAGGTGAGTCTAGGTGAGTCTGTGAGTCTGTGGGTCTCTCTGTGTGAGTCTGTGAGTCTCTCTGTGTGAGTCTAGGTGAGTCTGTGAGGCTCTCTGTGTGAGTCTAGGTGAGTCTGATTCTAGGTGAGACTAGGTGAGTCTGTGGGTCTCTGTGTGAGTCTAGGTGAGTCTCGGTGAGTCTGTGGGTCTCTCTGTGTGAGTCTATGCAGGTCTACGTGTGATGATGAAGACGTGAGATGATGTGTGATGATGAAGACGTGAGATGATGTGTGATGATGTGTGATGATGAAGACGTGAGATGATGTGTGATGATGTGATGATGAAGACGTGAGATGATGAACATGCACGAAGATGAAGACGTCACGTGATGGTGATGACGATGATGAACACGCGAGGCTCCAAGCAAAGACGACCACCGACGATGCAATTCCGCCAATCGTTTACTCAAAAAAAGACAAAAACAGCCACTGTCGAGCAACAGACAACACAAACGGATCCCTCCACTCCCTCCCTCTATATCACTCTCTCCTCTCCATCCCCCTCTCTCCATCCCTCTCTATCACTGTATCCTCACTCTCTCTCTATCACTCTCTATCACTCTCTCCTCTCCCTCCCCCTCTCTCCTCTCCCTCTCTATCACTGTATCTTCTCCCTCCCCCTCTCTCCTCTCCCTCTCTATCACTGTATCTTCTCCCTCCCCCTCTCTCCTCTCCCTCTCTATCTCTCTCTCCTCTCCCTCCCCCTCTCTCCTCTCTATCCCTCTCTCCTCTCTCTCCCTCTCTCCTCTCCCTCCCCCTCTCTCTCCCTCTCTCCCCTCCCTCCCTCTCTATCACTCTCTATCCCTCTCTATCACTCTCTTCTCCCTCCCCCTCTCTCCTCTCTATCCCTCTCTCCTCTCCCTCCCCCTCTCTCCGCTCCCTCTCTATCACTCTCCTCTCCCTCTCTATCCCTCTCACTCTCTCCTCTATCACTCTCTCCTCTCCCTCCCCCTCTCCTCTCTATCCCTCTCTGTCACTCTCTGTCTGTGCGCGCGTCCCGAAACCGCGCGTGGTCCCTCGACCTCGGCCCGATCCGCCGTGCCCTCGGACGGCCTCGCTTGCTCCGGACTCACCGGGCGGACGGGCGGGCGGGCGGCCGGACGGGCGGTTATGCCGTGGAAACTCATCTCGTCGTTATCATTAAATAGAAAATCAACAACAGAGCGACCGAGCGACGGACCGACCGACGGACCGACCGAAGGACCGACTGACCGAACCGACCGACCAACGAATCATCGCGTGCGAAGAAAAAAAACACATTTTTTTTTTGGTCTGCAACTGTCACGAAAATCTCGCGGCTGGAATTTCAAGCTCAGAGAGTAAATCAAAAAAGACAAACAAAAAAAACCCGATGGTTATTATTATCATCATCGTCGTCATCATCATCAGTTTCATTGCCACGATGACCTCCCCCCCAACCAAACTCCTCCACCCCCTTCCACGTAGTGTGTAGAGTAACTATAAAGGTCACTTAAAGGCAGGTGACCCCTCGCGAGCAGGGGGGGGGGGGGAGGAGGAATATAAACACCGTGACACCCACCCTGACCCCCACCCACTGCCCGTATCCGAGCCAAGCCAGCATGGTACGGGTGGTGTTTTTCCACCGCCCGCATCCGAGCCGAGCCAGCGCGGCAACGGGTGGTGTTTTTCCACTGCCCGAATCCGAGCCGAGCCAGCGCGGTAACGGGTGGTGTTTTTCCACCGCCCGCATCCGAGCCGAGGCAGCGCGGTAACGGGCGGTGTTTTTTCTTCTTTTTCCCTCCCCGCTGTCAAAAAAAAACCAACCACCCCTCCGGCTCCTCCTGAGCCAGCCACCCCGGTCCCTCTGAGTGAACCCCCGGGGGGCGGTGGTTGGACCTGGCCAGCCCTCGAGGCGGCTCTCCTCCTTGTTGACCTGTAAACAAAGCGCCTCAACATTAAAATAAAAAAAACTGTTGGGTAGGCCAACATTTATTTTGTTGTTTTTTTTAAACACAACACGGCGAGGGACTCTCCTTTCACTGCGAACTCTTTCAAAGGAGGTTGCGCGCGACATCTTCCAGCCCCGAAGCGATGCGACTCGCGGCAGTATTTTTTTCTTTTGTGTGTAAAAGTTTTTGTTTTCTGGTTGCTTTCCAGTCGCACGCTGTGCCCCAGCCACTCTCCTAGGCGTAGGCGAGCGCTCCCTCTGCACGTGCGATGAAGTATAGGCCCGAACGAGGCCGGAAAGAGGCCCGAACTAGGCCGGAAAGAGGCCCGAACTAGGCCCAAATGAGGCCGGAAAGAGGCCCGAACTAGGCCCGAACGAGGCCCAAACGAGGCCGGAAAGAGGCCCGAACTAGACCCGAATGACGCCCAAACGAGGCCGGAAAGAGGCCCGAACTAGGCCCGAACGAGGCCCGAACGAGGACGGAAAGAGGCCCGAACGAGGCCCAAACGAGGCCCGAACGAGGCCCGATCTAGGCCCGAAACCTCCACTCTCGCCCGGTCTTCCCCTCTCACCTGACCCCAAGGTAACCAGGCAAGGGGGGGAGGAGGGGAGGGGGGTGATCGGACCTGCGAATACATTTCTCTTTATAAAACCAGCCGAGCCATGTTGAACAAAAAAAATAACGTTTAAGACGTCACCGTGACACGACGTAAAACGAACGGCGAGACGGATCTCGTTCCCCGCGTTCCGAGCGCTCCCCGCGAGCCCAGAGACAGAGAGAGTCTTGGGGGGGCTTCCGCCGTGAACGTTTGACGCCGCGGGAAAGTGATGAAACACAACGCGGCTCCACGATTTTTCCAACGCGACGGACGGCCAATCGGAGCGCGAGTTTGGCCGTCGTGAGCAAAGGTGGAGCACGTGCACGCGCACGCGCGCTTCGACGTCACAAAGTCACGAGGCCAACGACGTCATCGCCGTGGCAACGAGTAGTACCGCTGGACTGCAGCGTCGGGGCTCCGTCCCTCTCCTCCCTCCCCTCCCTCGCTCCCTCTCCTCCCTCCCTCCCTCTCCTCCCCTCCCCTCTCTCCTTACTCTCCCCTTCCCCCTCTTTAACCTCACCCTCTCACTCTCTCTACCATCAACCTCCCTCACCATCCTTCCCACTGCCCCTATCACCGCCTTTCCTTGACCATCCGTTTCCCCTTCAACAAAACACAAAAATCCCATCCCCTCCACCTCAACCCCATCAGCCAATCAATAACCAAGGTACCATTTATAATTCTGGTGAAGGGCTTTGACGAAAAGCGTTCGATAAAAAAATCCTGGGTAAGGTAAGATCATCGTCGTCATCGTCGTCGTCATCGTCGTCATCGTCATCATCGTCGTCATCATCATCGTCGTCATCATCATCGTCATCATCATTATCATCGTCATCATCGTTGTCATCGTCATTATCATCGTCGTCATGTGTGTGTTTGTATAGGTGTGTTTGTGTATACGTGTCTGTGTGTGTCTGTGTGTACGTGTGTGTGTACAGCTGTGTGTAGGTGTATGTGTGTGTTTGTATAGGTGTGTTTGTGTATACGTGTCTGTGTGTGTGTGTACAGCTGTGTGTAAGTGTATGTGTGTGTTTGTGTATACGTGTCTGTGTGTACGTGCGTGTGTGTGTAACCCCTACCTCCATGCAGTGCCGGATGGGCAACTCTGTCGTGGACAGTGCTGTGGGGGGAGGTCCAATTTTGATTGGCTCCTCCCCTCATGGCATATGTGTCCACCACAGTGGCTAAACGGGGGCTCTGGATGGGTGCGAGGGGCTGGTAACCCCTCCACCTTCAATTAATTACCACTAAACCACGAGTTAAACTGAAATGTGTAATTAATAAGCTTGTGCCGGAGGCCCGGCGTCTATGACGTCTCCTGGCGTCTATGACGTCTCCTGGCGAAACCCCAATTGGCGGAGCCAGGAGATTGAATATCTACCCTCGGGGCTCCTCCAGAAACAACGAAAAGCCACAACGGGTGGCCACGTGGAATGTTCGAACGCTCACTGCGGAGGAGAGGCTGCCACTCCTGGGTCGGGAGCTGGACTGGTACCGCCTGGATCTATGTGGCATTCAGGAGGTCCGGTGGACCGGCTCTGGCTCCTGCCACCATGAGGGGTGGACAGTCCTCTATTCGGGGCAGCAGACTGCCAAACAAGAGGGTGTGGCTCTTCTTTTGAACAAAAGAATGAAGAGGGCGTGGGAGCGTGGCAGTGAGGTGTGGGAAGCTGTAAGCCCCAGGCTACTTTGGGCTCGCCTTCCCATTAACCGGAGGCGAGGAATGGTGGTCGTGGTTACTTATGCCCCCACCGAAGATGAACATCCGTGGAGGGATGCAGGCAAAGCCGATGAGTCAGATGCCTTCTATGACCTCCTGTCACAGGTGCTGGCTAAAGTGGCCCCTCGGGATAGAGTCATCATGTTGGGTGACTTCAATGCCCGAGTTGGTCATGATACTGGCACCTGGTCTGGAATGATTGGAGGGCATGGGCCAGATCAGCTCAATCAATAACAACGGTAGGAGGCTGCTAGATTTTTGTGCAGCCCATGGGCTTGTAATTACCAACACGCTGTTCCGGCATCGGCGCATCCACACAACAACATGGATGCATGTCGGGTCCAAGCAAGAACATCTGCTGGACTACGTAGTGATGGAACAGCGGATGCGGGCCCATGTCCCTGACACCAGGACCTACTGTGGAGCTGATCTACCTACTGACCATCGACTAGTCATCTGTAAGATACACCTGTCATTCTTCAACCCCTCAGTGGCATGGTCTCAGCTAGCTGATGAAAGTTCCAAGCGAAAATTTCATCATCGCTTGCAGCTGGGGTTGGCGTCGTCCCCCACGGCTCCTGATGTTGAGGGTAAATGGGCGAGGTTTAGGACTGTGGCTCATGCAGCTGCAATGGCTGCTTTGGGTACGTGGTCCAGACCTCCCCAGAGACGCTGGCTGACAGAGGAGGTGTTCAAGCTGGCTGAGTAAAAGCGACAGGCCCACTGTCATCGTCTACAGCATCCCACGTCGGAGAATGAGGAGGCTTAACGCAGCCATCGCTCGGAGGTTCGGAGAGCCGTGAGGCGCTGCAAGGATGGGTGGTGGTCGCGGGTTGCTGAGGAGATGGAGTCTGCCTCAGTGGCCCGTGATCACAAATCTCTATTTAACTCCATCAAAAAAGTAACCTGCAGCGCGACACCTATTACCATCATTAGGGAAAAAAATGGTGATCCAATCTCCGACCCCCAGGAACAGGTTTGCAGATTTGCTGAGCATTTCTGTGAGGTCCTGGGTGAGGGAAAATCCCTCATCCTGGAAAACATCGTGGCACAAAGTGAGGATGACCCTGCTGAGGCTGCGGTGCCTCAAATATTGGAAGTCACCCCCTGTGAGTGGCTGGCTGAGGTGCCATCTGTTGAGGAAGTACTGAAGGCGATCCGGAGTCTGAGACCAGGAAAGGCATCGGGCAGAGATGATCTCCCAAGCGAAATGCTGAGGGAGGGCGGCGTTTGTGCACACACTGCCCTATATGACATCATAACAACAGTCTGGACCACTGGACGGGTTCCGCAGGATTGGAAGGATGCCCTGGTGGTCCCCTTTTTTAAGAAGGGGGCCCGCACAGACTGTAACAACTACAGGGGCATCTCACTCCTCAGTGTGCCGGGAAAGGTCCTGGCAAGGATTATTCAACATCGTCTTGCCAGGCACGCTGAGGAGAGGCTTGCGGAGCCCCAATGCGGTTTCAGGAAAGGGCGGTTCTGCACAGATGCCATATTTTCTGTCCGTCTGCTACAGCAGAGGTGTAGGGAATTCCAACAAGACCTACATCTCTGCTTTATTGACCTGGTCAAGGCCTATGATACCATCAGTAGGCCTGGGCTCTGGGTTGTTCTTCGTGCTTTTGGAGTACCTGACCCTCTGCTCACAATCATTAACGACCTTCATGATGGTGAGCGGGCCCGGGTAAAACTACGTGGCCGGGAGTCAGAGCCATTCCCTGTACACCTTGGGGTGCGACAGGGATGTCCTCTGGCTCCCACATTATTTAACATCTATTTTGACCACGTAGTTCGTGAAGCCTTCAATAGCTGTACCGGGGGAATCTCCATATGGTACAGATATAATGGGAGGCTGATCGATGCCCGGGTGCGGTCAAGGGATGGCTCCCTATTGCTCAACCACGTTATGTATGCTGATGATTTGGTAATAGCTGCTCATTCAGAGGAGGAGTTGGAGATGCTGCTGCTGAGACTGGAGCGTGCCACTAAGAGGTGGGGCCTACCATCAGCCCCACCAAAACTAAGCACCTGCCTGGGTATTTTGTACCATCGGACACTCCACCCCCACAACTCCCAATCGGTGATGGGGCAGTTGTGGAGAGAGTGGAGAGTTTCCCATACCTGGGCAGTGTGCTTATGACCGGCTCCAGTTTAACAGCAGAGGTCTCACTCCGAATCAGTCGAGCGGCAATATCTTTTCATCGGTTGCGTAACGCTGTGTGGAAGCTACCTGGTCTGTCGCTCCGCACTAAGCTTCAGGTCTTCTCGGCCACGGTCATTCCCTCCCTTCTCTATGCTTGCGAAACGTAGAACCCCCTAATTGAACATCTTCGCCGGTTAGAAACATTTAGGCTGGCCTGCCTACGATCCATCCTGGGTTTAACCAGGCTGGATTGTGTGAGGAGCTCACAAATCCTTGAAAGATCTGGGCACGGTCCCATCGATGAGCTCCTCCGGCAGGCGAGGCTGGGTCATGTAGCCCGCATGCCCAGCCACCGCATACCGAAACAGCTTTGTTCGGCCAGATCGAGGGGGCTAAACAGGCGCGGCACGGGCTAGAGAAGAGATGGAGTGATGTGGTACAGGAGGACGTGGAGCTGAGTGGACTTGCCGATGACTGGTACCAGCGGTGTCAAGATCGGCTTCTGTGGAGGAGGCTCGTGAAGGACGCTACTGGGCAGTTGGAGGTAGTCGCCCTCCAACAACAACGGAGGGCGGAGGAGCGACGCTCACAACAACGAGCGGAGCGCCGGGTGGCTAAAGCACAGCAGGTGGCACAGTAGGGGGCACAGGTGGTGCATCAGCCAGTCATCTCAGTCATCTCAGTCAGTCGACCCGTGGCACCTGGGTCTGCTCCGTGACCTCCTGCCAGCGGGCGTTCGACACTTCACGTGACCTCAAGGTGCACATGGCCTGGCACAAGCGTAGTGGTGACGTTACCGCAACTTAGTGGCGAATGGCGGTTGTTGTTGTGGCTGTGTGTGTGTGCGTGGCTGTGTGTGCGTGGCTGTGTGTGTGGCTGTGTGTGGCTGTGTGTGTGGCTGTGTGGGTGGCTGTGTGTGTGGGGGGGGTGGTGGTCGTGGGGGTGGTCATGGTCGGGGTGGTGGTGGTGGGGGTGGTGGGGGTGGTGGTGGGGGTGGTGGTGGTTGTGGGGGTGGTGGTGGTTGTGGTTGTGGGGGTGGTTGTGGGGGTGGTGGTGGTTGTGGGGGTGGTTGTGGGGGTGGTTGTGGGGGTGGTTGTGGGGGTGGTGGTGGTTGTGGGGGTGGTTGTGGGGGTGGTTGTGGTTGTGGGGGTGGTGATGGTGAGGGTGGTGGTTGTGGGGGTGGTGGTTGTGGGGGTGGTGGTTGTGGGGGTGGTGAGGGTGAGGGTGGTGGTGGTTGTGGGGGTGGTGAGGGTGGTGGTTGTGGAGGTGGTGGTTGTGGGGGTGGTGAGGGTGGTTGTGGGGGTGGTGGTTGTGGGGGTGGTGGTTGTGGGGGTGGTGGTTGTGGGGGTGGTGGTGGTGGTGGGGGTGGTGAGGGTGGTGGTGGTGAGGGTGGTGGTTGTGGGGGTGGTGAGGGTGGTGGTGGTGAGGGTGGTGGTTGTGGGGGTGGTGAGGGTGGTGGTGGTTGTGGGGGTGGTGAGGGTGGTGGTGGTGGGGGTGGTGAGGGTGGTGGTTGTGGGGGTGGTGGTTGTGGGGGGGGTGGTGGTGAGGGTGGTGGTGGTGGGGGTGGTGGTGGTGGGGGTGGTGGTGGTGGTGGGGGTGGTGGTGGTGGTGGGGGTGGTGAGGGTGGTGGTGGTGGGGGTGGTGGTGGTGGTGGGGGTGGTGAGGGTGGTGGTGGTGGGGGTGGTGGTGGTGGTGGTTGTGGGGGTGGTAGCGTTGCCTTTGTGTGCGCGCGGTGAACACGTGGGGAGACAAAGGCGGCCAGGCGTGGGTGGTATGGCCACAGCACTTGCCCCAACAGCCTGCTACAGGCTACACGGGGGATCTCTGCCTGTGTGTGCATGTGGGCATCCGCTAGGTCGACTCAGCCTCAAGTGAGTTACCTGGGTTGGGGTGCGTTCGTAAACGTCAGCATTGGGGGTGACAAAGGGGTGTGCTGATGGTCACACACACATCGTGTGAGGCCCCATCAGTGTTGTGCTGCACAACTGTTATGATGCTGCAGAGAGAGAGAGACACCCAGACCCAGGGCTCGAACCCAGGGTCTCAGTGTTGTGCTGCACGGCTGTTATGATGACAGAGAGACACCCAGACCCAGGGCTCGAACCCAGGGTCCCAGTGTTATGCTGCACGGCTGTTATGATGCTGCAGAGAGACACCCAGACCCAGGGCTCGAACCCAGGGTCCCAGTGTTGTGCTGCACGACTGTTATGATGACAGAGAGACACCCAGACCCAGGGCTCGAACCCAGGGTCCCAGTGTTGTGCTGCACGGCTGTTATGATGCTGCAGAGAGAGAGAGACACCCAGACCCAGGGCTCGAACCCAGGGTCCCAGTGTTGTGCTGCACGGCTGTTATGATGCCAGAGAGAGAGAGACACCCAGACCCAGGGCTCGAATCCAGGTTCCCAGTGTTGTGCTGCACGGCTGTTATGATGCTGCAGAGAGACACCCAGACCCAGGGCTCGAACCCAGGGTCCCAGTGTTGTGCTGCACGACTGTTATGATGCTGCAGAGAGAGAGAGACACCCAGACCCAGGGCTCGAACCCAGGGTTTCAGTGTTGTGCTGCAAGGCTGTTATGATGCTGCAGAGAGAGAGAGACACCCAGACCCAGGGCTCGAACCCAGAGTCCCAGTGTTGTGTTGCAAGGCTGTTATGATGCCAGAGAGAGAGAGACACCCAGACCCAGGGCTCGAACCCTTTATCCCAGTGTTGTGCTGCACGGCTGCTATGATGCTGCAGAGAGAGAGACACCCAGACCCAGGGCTCGAACCCTTTATCCCAGTGTTGTGCTGCACGGCTGCTATGATGCTGCAGAGAGAGAGACACCCAGACGAGGGCTCGAACCCAGGGTCCCAGTGTTGTGCTGCACGGCTGTTATGATGCCAGAGAGAGAGACACCCAGACCGAGGGCTCTAACCCAGGGTCTCAGTGTTGTGCTGCACGGCTGTTATGATGCTGCAGAGAGACACCCAGACCCAGGGCTCGAACCCAGGGTCCCAGTGTTGTGCTGCACGGCTGTTATGATGCCAGAGAGAGAGAGAGACACCCAGACCCAGGGCTCGAACCCAGGGTCCCAGTGTTGTGCTGCACGGCTGTTATGATGCTGCAGAAGAGACAGAGAGACACACAGAGAGTGAGAGACACACACACACAGGGGAAAGTCACGAGTCTATTTGTATTGCTCCAGGTGTGATGTCCCCGGTGTGATGCCCCCGCTCAGCTGCTGTTCACCGTCTTCATCACAAGCGAACTGGGGCCATCGCAGACGAGAGCAGCTCAACCACGTGGCTGACATCGTCACGTGGAAATCACAGATGCATAGACACCAACAGAGACCCATAGAGATTCGTAGACACCCATAGATATACATAGAGACCCATAGACACCCATAGACACCCATATAGATACACAGACACCCATAGACATACACAGAGACCCATAGAGATACATAGAGACCCATAGACACCCATAGAGATACACAGACACGCATAGAGATACACAGAGACCCATAGAGACACGTAGACACCCATAGAGATACACAGAGACCCATAGAGACACGTAGACACCCATAGACACCCATAGGGATACACAGAGACCCATAGAGACACGCAGACACCCATAGAGATACACAGAGACCCACAGAGATACACAGAGACCCATAGAGATACACAGAGACCCATAGAGACACATAGACACCCATAGAGATACATAGAGACCCATAGACACCCATAGAGATACACAGACACCCATAGAGATACACAGAGACCCATAAAGACACGTAGACACCCATAGAGATACACAGAGACCCATAGAGATAGAACTAGATCCATAGAGACGCGTAGAGACCCATAGAGATAGATAGAGACCCATAGAGATACATAGAGACCCACAGAGATGCACAGAGATCCATAGAGACACGTAGACACCCATAGACACCCACAGAGATGCACAGATACCCATAGAGACCCATAGACCCCCATAGAGATACACAGAGACCCATAGAGATACACAGAGACCCATAGAGACACGTAGACACCCATAGACACCCACAGAGACCCATAGACACCCATAGAGACCCGTAGACACCCATAGACACCCACAGAGATACACAGAGACCCACAGAGACACGTAGACACCCATAGACACCCACAGAGACCCATAGACACCCATAGAGACACGTAGACACCCATTGACACCCACAGAGATGCACAGAGACCCACAGACACCCATAGATATACATAGAGACCCATAGACCCCCACAGAGATGTACAGAGACCCACAGAGATGCACAGAGACCCACAGAGATGCACAGAGACCCTTTGAGACACGTAGACACCCATAGACACCCACAGAGATACACAGAGACACGTAGACACCCATAGACACCCACAGAGATGCACAGAGACCCGTAGACACCCATAGACACCCACAGAGATGCACAGAGACCCATAGAGATACACAGAGACCCATAGAGATACACAGAGACCCGTAGAGGTACACAGACACCCTTAGAGATACACAGACACCCTTAGAGATACACAGACACCCTTAGAGATACACAGAGACCCATAGAGATACACAGAGACCCGTAGAGATACACAGACACTCAAAGAGACAGAGGCCCATAGAGATACACAGAGACCCGTAGAGATACACAGAGACCCTTAGAGATACACAGAGAACAATAGAGATACACAGAGACCCATAGAGATACACAGAGACCCACAGAGATACACAGAGACCCTTAGAGATACACAGAGACCCATAGAGATACACAGACACCCTTAGAGATACACAGAGACCCTTAGAGATACACAGAGAACAATAGAGATACACAGAGACCCACAGAGACACGTGGGTAGTTAACGTCTCTTAGCCACTGTGAAGCCTATAGGCGCTATTGTTCGCTAACTTCCCTTACCCCAGCAGCCTGGCAAAGGCTACACACGGTGAGGGGTGGAGGGGCGTGGGGATCTTTGTCGTTGTCAGCAACCCCGACTATGACCAGCGTGGTGAAGTATGGTCAAAATAAGGTCAAGTTCTATATTCTTAGTTCTTTCGGTAAAGTCTCGTTGAAGGGAAACAACAAAATAATAATCTATATAAAACAATAAAAATTCTCACGACGTTTCGACCATAACACAAATGGTCGTCTTCAGTTGTGTTGGTTTGCATAAATGTATTTAAAAATTTCGTCTCCCCCCTCCTCTTTTCAGAATATAGATGGACTAGTCCTAAATAAACTGCCAAATCGTTGCGCGTGGCGCTAACGTTTTTTTTTTATAAATAAATAAATACACCGTTTAAAAATAAAAATAAATGTATGCAAACCAACACACCTGAAGACGACCGATTCGGAACGGGTAAGTAGTAGGCTGTGTGGTGTGTGAGAGAAGTAGACCTCGCCCATGTTAATCAATGGAAGAGGCTTCGTGAGGTAATACGAGTGGAGGTGGAATTCGGAACGGGTAAGTAGTAGGCTGTGTGGTGTGAGAGTAGTAGACCTCGCCCATGTTAATCAATAGGACAGGTGGAATTCGGAACGGGTAAGTTGATACAATTAATATATTTTAATAATTATCATTAATTTTAAGAATTATGAACATTGTAATTATTAATATGAATACCATTCTTATTTTATACTTATATGTTATTATATACTAATAATTATATCTAAATATATTGATATTTTAAATATTATTAATAAAAACATATTCCGATTCCGATGTTTAAAGCAGTAAATGATTATGAATATTATCATAAATAGTATTATAAATTTATAATTATATATAACTATTATATAAAATATAAAAATATAAACATTATTAAAATTAAATAAGCGTTTTTTGTATCATGGGGGAGAGATGCGTCACGAGGCCACGCCCATATGGTTTGACGTCACGCGTCACGTGCAGGAAGAGGGGGCGGGGCTATTATAGTGACGGGTCGGAGACGTCACCACACGCGTCTCGCGGCTCACGGTCGAGTCAACCTCGCTCCTTCACTTCCGCTGCAGCTGTTGTTGTTTTTGACGTTGTTCTTGTTGTTGTTATAATCAACAACAACGCCGAGGGTTGGAAGATGAACGGGCAGACTAAGTTCCTCATCTACCTCTTCGTTGGGGCCATCGTCATGGGTAAGCCTCTTGTCTCTGTGATGAGTCTATGGGTCTCTGTGTGAGTCTATGGGTCTCTGTGATGAGTCTGTGGGTCTCTGTGTGATGAATCTATGGATCTCTGTGATGAGTCTGTGGGTCTCTGTGATGAGTCTATGGGTCTCTGTGTGAGTCTATGGGTCTCTGTGATGAGTCTGTGGGTCTCTGTGATGAGTTTATGCGTCTCTGTGTGAGTCTGTGGGTCTCTGTGTGATGAGTCTATGGATCTCTGTGTGAGTCTATGGGTCTCTGTGTGAGTCTATGGGTCTCTGTGTGAGTCTATGGGTCTCTGTGTGAGTCTATGGGTCTCTGTGTGATGAGTCTATGGATCTCTGTGATGAGTCTGTGGGTCTCTGTGATGAGTCTATGGGTCTCTGTGTGAGTTTATGGGTCTCTGTGTGAGTCTATGGGTCTCTGTGTGAGTCTATGGGTCTCTGTGATGAGTCTCTGGGTCTCTGTGATGAGTCTATGGGTCTCTGTGTGAGTCTATGGGTCTCTGTGTGAGTCTGTGGGTCTCTGTGTGGTGAGTCTATGGGTCTCTGTGATGAGTCTGTGGGTCTCTGTGATGAGTTTATGGGTCTCTGTGATGAGTCTGTGGGTCTCTGTGTGAGTCTATGGGTCCCTGTGTGATGAGTCTATGGGTCTCTGTGTGAGTCTATGGGTCTCTGTGTGAGTCTATGGGTCTCTGTGATGAGTCTGTGGGTCTCTGTGATGAGTCTATGGGTCTCTGTGTAAGTCTATGGGTCTCTGTGTGAGTCTGTGGGTCTCTGTGTGATGAGTCTATGGGTCTCTGTGATGAGTCTGTGGGTCTCTGTGATGGGTCTATTGGTCTCTGTGATGAGTCTATGGGTCTCTGTGTGAGTCTATGGGTCTCTGTGATGAGTCTGTGGGTCTCTGTGTGATGAGTCTATGGGTCTCTGTGATGAGTCTGTCGGTCTCTGATTAGTCTGTGGGTCTCTGTGTGATGAGTCTATGGGTCTCTGTGTGAGTCTGTGGGTCTCTGTGATGAGTCTATGGGTCTCTGTGTTAGTCTATGGGTCTTTGTGTGAGTCTGTGTGTCTCTGTGTGAGTCTATGGCTCTCTCTGTGAGTCTATGGCTCTCTGTGTGAGTCTATGGATCTCTGTGTAAGTCTATGGCTCTCTGTGTGAGTCTATGTGTCTCTGTGTGAGTCTATGGCCCTCTCTGTAAGTCTATGGCTTTCTGTGTGAGTCTGTGTCTCTGTGTCAGTCTATGCCTCTGTGTGAGTCTATAGCTCTCTGTGTGAGTCTATGGCTCTCTGTGTGAGTTTATGGGTCTCTGTTTGAGTCTATGGCTCTTTGTGTGAGTCTATAGCTCTCTGTGTGAGTCTATGGCTCTCTGTGAGTCTATGGGTCTCTGTTTGATGAGTCTATGGGTCTCTTTGTGGTGAGTCTGTGGGTCTCTGTGTGAGTCTATGGGTCTCTATGTGTGAGTCTCTGGCTCTCTGCGTGAGTCTATGGCTCTCTGCGTGAGTCTATGGGTCTCTGTGTAAGTCTATGGCTCTCTGTGTGAGTCTATGTGTCTCTGTGTGAGTCTATGGCTCTCTGTGTGAGTCTATGGCTCTCTGTGAGTCTATGGCTCTCTGTGAGTCTATGGCTCTCTGTGTGAGTATATGGGTCTATGCGTGAGTCTGTGGGTCTCTGTGTGAGTCTATGCCTCTCTGTGAGTCTATGGGTCTCTGTTTGATGAGTCGATGGCTCTCTGTGTGAGTATATGGCTCTCTGTGAGTCTATGGCTCTCTGTGTGTCTATGGATCTCTGTGAGTCTATGGCTCTCTGTGTGAGTCTGTGGGTCTCTGCATGAGTCTATGGCTCTCTGTGTGAGTCTATGGCTCTCTGTGTGAGTCTACGGCTGTCTGTGTGAGTCTATGGGTCTCTGTGAGTCTATGTCTCTCTGTGAGTCTATGGCTCTCTATGTGTGTCTATGGGTCTATGCGTGAGTCTGTGGGTCTCTGAGTGAGTCTATGGCTCTCTCTGAGTCTATGGCTCTCTGTGTGAGTCTATGGGTCTCTGTGTGAGTCTGTGGGTCTCTGCATGAGTCTATGGCTCTCTGTGTGAGTCTATGGCTCTCTGTGTGAGTCTATGGGTCTCTGTGTGAGTGTGTGGGTCTCTGCATGAGTCTATGGCTCTCTGTGTGAGTCTATGGCTCTCTGCGTGAGTCTATGGGTCTCTATGTGTGAGTCTATGGCTCTCTGTGTGAGTCTATGGCTCTCTCTGAGTCTATGGCTCTCTGTGTGAGTCTATGGCTCTCTGTGTGAGTCTATGGCTCTCTGTGTGAGTCTATGGCTCTCTGCGTGAGTCTATGGCTCTCTGTGCGAGTCCACGGGTCTCTATGGCGCGCTCCTTGGCCCGTAGAGGATCTCACGCCTTTCTCCACGCACCGCTAAGCTGGAGCCACGATCTCTCCACTGCTGGATGACCTCACTTATTTCCATCTCGGCGAGCAAAAATCTTGACCCGTCCTGGCCATTCCTTCTGAACGGGACTCTGGCCTCGTCTTCTGCCTGTGGGTGGGGGTGGGTGGGGGTGGGTGGGGGTGCTGGCCCCCCCTCCCCCCACCAGGTGTGTCCACAGCACTTGCCCCTACAGTCGGTGCGAGGCTACAAGTGATGGGGGTGGGGGCCTTTGCCTTTGCGTGTCGCGTGCAGCGGTGGCTGGAGACTGCATGGTGGTGGTGGAGCAACGTGGCCTGCACCCCAGGGTGAAGAGGGCACGGAATCGGATTCAAACCGCGCTCAAGAGAGGTCAGGAGGGAGACGCGAAAATCACAGCAACAGCAACAACAATAACAGCAACAACAATAACAGCAACAACAATAACAGCAACAACAACAACAACAGCCGACGTTCGCCCCAGTGCCGGATTGTATCCTCGTAGCAAAAGTAGCTACACCACGTGGTGTAGCTGCTACTACACGTGGTGTAGCTGCTACTACACGTGGTGTAGCTACTACTACATGTGTAGTAGTAGCTACTACACATGTGGTGTAGCTGCTACTACACGTGGTGTAGCTGCTACTACACGTGGTAGTGCAGTAGCTACACCACGTGTAGTAGTAGCTACACATGTAGTAGCTACTACACGTGTAGTAGCTAAACATGTAGTAGTCACTCAACCACTCACCCACACACTCACCCATCACTCCATCTCTTCTCTAGCCCGTGTCACTCACCCACTCACCCACACACTCACCCACACACTCACCCATCACTCCATCTCTTCTCTAGCCCGTGTCACTCACCCACTCACCCACACACTCACCCACACACTCACCCATCACTCCATCTCTTCTCTAGCCCGTGTAACTCACCCACTCACCCACTCTCACCCACTCACTCACCCATCACTCCATCTCTTCTCTAGCCCGTGTCACTCACCCACTCACCCACACACTTACCCACACACTCACCCATCACTCCATCTCTTCTCTAGCCCGTGTCACCCACCCACTCACCCACACGCTCACCTATCACTCCATCTCTTCTCTAGCCCGTGTCACTCACCCACTCACCCACACACTCACCCATCACTCCATCTCTTCTCTAGCCCGTGTCACTCACCCACACACTCACCCACTCACCCATCACTCCATCTCTTCTTTAGCCCGTGTCACTCACCCACTCACTCACCCACTCACTCATCATTCCATCTCTTCTCTAGCCCGTCACTCACCCACTCACCCACACACTCACCCACACACTCACCCATCACTCCATCTCTTCTCTAGCCCGTGTAACTCACCCACTCAACCACTCTCACCCACTCACTCACCCATCACTCCATCTCTTCTCTAGCCCGTGTCACCCACCCACTCACCACACACTCACCCATCACTCCATCTCTTCTCTAGCCCGTGTCACTCACCCACTCACCCACACACTCACCCATCACTCCATCTCTTCTCTAGCCCGTGTCAACCACCCACTCACCCACACACTCATCCATCACTCCATCTCTTCTCTAGCCGTGTCACTCACCCACACACTCACACATCACTCCATCTCTTCTCTAGCCCGTGTCACTCACCCACACACTCACCCACTCACCCACACGCTCACCCATCACTCCATCTCTTCTCTAGCCCGTGTCACTCACCCACTCACCCACACACTCACCCATCACTTCATCTCTTCTCTAGCCCGTGTCACTCACCCACTCACCCACACACTCACCCATCACTCCATCTCTTCTCTAGCCCGTGTCGCTCACCCACTCACCCACACACTCACACATAACTTTATCTCTTCTCTAGCCCGTGTCACTCACCCACTCACTCACCCACTCACCCATCACTCCATCTCTTCTCTAGCCCATGTCACTCACTCACTCACTCACCCACACACTCACACATCACTCCATCTCTTCTCTAGCCCGTGTCGCTCACCCACTCACCCACACACTCACCCATCACTCCATCTCTTCTCTAGCCCGTGTAACTCACCCACTCACCCACTCTCACCCACTCACTCACCCATCACTCCATCTCTTCTCTAGCCCGTGTCACTCACCCACTCACCCACACACTTACCCACACACTCACCCATCACTCCATCTCTTCTCTAGCCCGTGTCACCCACCCACTCACCCACATGCTCACCTATCACTCCATCTCTTCTCTAGCCCGTGTCACTCACCCACTCACCCACACACTCACCCATCACTCCATCTCTTCTCTAGCCCGTGTCACTCACCCACACACTCACCCACTCACCCATCACTCCATCTCTTCTCTAGCCCGTGTCACTCACCCACTCACTCACCCACTCACTCATCATTCCATCTCTTCTCTAGCCCGTCACTCACCCACTCACCCACACACTCACCCACACACTCACCCATCACTCCATCTCTTCTCTAGCCCGTGTAACTCACCCACTCAACCACTCTCACCCACTCACTCACCCATCACTCCATCTCTTCTCTAGCCCGTGTCACCCACCCACTCACCACACACTCACCCATCACTCCATCTCTTCTCTAGCCCGTGTCACTCACCCACTCACCCACACACTCACCCATCACTCCATCTCTTCTCTAGCCCGTGTCAACCACCCACTCACCCACACACTCATCCATCACTCCATCTCTTCTCTAGCCCGTGTCACTCACCCACACACTCACACATCACTCCATCTCTTCTCTAGCCCGTGTCACTCACCCACACACTCACCCACTCACCCACACGCTCACCCATCACTCCATCTCTTCTCTAGCCCGTGTCACTCACCCACTCACCCACACACTCACCCATCACTTCATCTCTTCTCTAGCCCGTGTCACTCACCCACTCACCCACACACTCACCCATCACTCCATCTCTTCTCTAGCCCGTGTCGCTCACCCACTCACCCACACACTCACACATAACTTTATCTCTTCTCTAGCCCGTGTCACTCACCCACTCACTCACCCACTCACCCATCACTCCATCTCTTCTCTAGCCCATGTCACTCACTCACTCACCCACACACTCACACATCACTCCATCTCTTCTCTAGCCCGTGTCGCTCACCCACTCACCCACACACTCACCCATCACTCCATCTCTTCTCTAGCCCATGTCACTCACCCACTCACCTACACACTCACCCATCACTCCTTCTCTTCTCTAGCCCGTGTCACTCATCCACTCACCCACACACTCACACATCACTCCATCTCTTCTCTAGCCCGTGTCGCTCACCCACTCACCCACACACTCACCCATCACTCCATCTCTTCTCTAGCCCGTGTCACTCACCCACTCACCTACACACTCACCCATCACTCCTTCTCTTCTCTAGCTCCTTTCACTCACCCACACACTCACCCACTCACCCACACGCTCACCCATCACTCCCTCTCTTCTCTAGCCCGTGTCACTCACCCACTCACCCACACACTCACCCATCACTCCATCTCTTCTCCAGCCCATGTCACTCACCCACTCACCCACACACTCACACATCACTCCATCTCTTCTCTAGCCCGTGTCACCCACCCACTCACCCACACACTCACCCATCACTCCATCTCTTCTCTAGCCCGTGTCACTCACCCACTCACCCACACACTCAACCATCACTCCATCTCTTCTCCAGCCCGTGCCGCGCCCGTTTAGCCCCCTCTGCCCGGCCGAACAAAAGCTGTTTCGGCATGCGGGCTACATGTATCATGACACATGTATCATGACACATGTAGCATGTTACATGTATCATTACACATGTAGCATTCTACATGTGTCATGACACATGTAGCATTCTACATGTAGCATGATACATGTAGCATGATACATGTGGCATTCTACATGTATCGTGACACATGTAGCATTCTACATGTATCATGACACATGTATCATGACACATGTAGCATGATTCATGTAGCATGATACATGTAGCATCACCCAGCTGGGTCATGTAGCAAATAATAAGACGAAAAAAGATCCCCCGTGTAGCCTCTAGCAGGGTGTAGGGGCAAGTGCTGTGAGTAGCAGCAGCAGTGCCCTATAGACACACAGACAAAGGTCCCCCGTGTAGCCTCTAACAGGGCTGTAGGGGCAAGTGCTGTGATTGATGTTGTTGTGGTGCTGATTGTTGTTGTTGTGATGCAGATTGTTGTTGTTTTGGTGGTACAGATTGTTGTGGTTGTGCTGATTGTTGTTGTTATGGGTGTTATTGTGGTTGCTGTTGTGTTGATTGATGCTATTGTGGTGCTGATTGGTGTTGTGGTGCAGATTGTTGTTGTTGTGGTGGTGCAGATTGTTGTGGTGCTGAATGTTGTGGTTGTTGTTGTACTGGTTGTTGTGATGGCTGTTGTTATGTTTGTGCTGATTGTGGTTGTTGTGATGGTGCTGTTGTAGTTGTTGTGGTGTTGATTGTTGTTGTGCTGATTATTGTGGTTGTTGTGGTGCTGATTGTTGTTGTTGTGGTGCTGATCGTTGTTGTGCGGATTGTTGTGGTGCTGATTGTTGTTGTTGTGGTGCTGATCGTTGTTGTGCGGATTGTTGTGGTTGTTGTTGTGCTGATTGTTGTTTTGCGGATTGTTGTGGTTGTTGTGGTGCTGATTGTTGTTGTGTTGATTGTTGTGGTTGTTGTGGTGCTGATTGTTGTTGTGCTGATTGTTGTGGTTGTTGTGGTGCTGATCGTTGTTGTGCGGATTGTTGTGGTTTTTTTGGTGCTCATCGTTGTTGTGCGGATTGTTGTGGTTGTTGTGGTGCTGATTGATGTTTTCCGGATTGTTGTGGTTGTTGTGGTGCTGATTGTTGTTGTGCTGATTGTTGTGGTTGTTGTGGTGCTGATTGTTGGTGTGCTGATTGTTGTGGTTGTTTTTGTGCTGATTGTTGTTGTGCTGATTATTGTGGTTGTTGTGGTGCTGATTGTTGTGATTGTTGTGGTGCTGATTGTTGTTGTGCTGATTGTTGTGGTTGTTGTTGTGCTGATTGTTGTGGTTGTTGTGGTGCTGATTGTTGTTGTGCTGATTGTTGTGGTTGTTGTGGTGCTGATTGTTGGTGTGCTGATTGTTGTGGTTGTTTTTGTGCTGATTGTTGTTGTGCTGATTATTGTGGTTGTTGTGGTGCTGATTGTTGTGATTGTTGTGGTGCTGATTGTTGTTGTGCTGATTGTTGTGGTTGTTGTTGTGCTGATTGTTGTGGTTGTTATGGTGCTGATTGTTGTTGTGCTGATTGCTCTCGTTGTTGTCTCTGCACCCGCCAGGCGTGGCGACGTTTAAGAAGATTTTGCTAATCGCGGTGCTGTGCGTCGTCATCTTCATCAGCCTCACCCTCTTCTACAACTACGGGGGGACGTGAGTGGAGCCACCATCACCAGCACCACCACCACCACCATCACAACCATCACCACCACCATCACCACCACCACCACCACCAGCACTATCACCACTATCACCACCATCACCACCATCACCACCACTACCACCACCACCACCTTCACCACCACCTTCACCACCACCACCACCACCTTCACCACCACCACCATCACCACCACCACCACCTTCACCACCTTCACCACCACCTTCACCACCACCACCACCACCACCTTCATCACCAGCACCATCACCACCATCACCACCACCACCACCACCACCTTCACCACCACCACCACCACCTTTACCACCACCACCACCTTCACCACCACCACCACCACCACCACCACCTTCACCACCACCACCACCACCACCACCTTCACCACCACCACCACCATCACCACCATCACCACCACCACCTTCACCACCACCACCACCATCACCACCACCACCACCTTCACCACCACCTTCACCACCACCACCATCACCACCACCTTCACCACCACCACCTTCACCACCACCACCACCTTCACCACCATCACCACCACCACCTTCACCACCACCGTCACCGTCACCACCACCACCACTACCTTCACCACCACCACCTTCACCACCACCACCACCTTCACCACCACCACCACCGTCACCACCACCACCTTCACCACCTTCACCACCTTCACCACCACCACCACCACCACCATCACCACCACCATCACCATCACCACCTTCACCACCACCACCACCTTCACCACCACCATCACCACCACCACCGTCACCACCACCACCACCACCTTCACCACCACCACCACCTTCACCACCACCATCACCACCACCACCGTCACCACCACCACCACCACCTTCACCACCACCACCACCACCACCACCTTCACCACCACCACCACCACCTTCACCACCACCACCTTCACCACCACCACCACCACCACCTTCACCACCACCACGACCACCACCACCACCACCACCTTCACCACCACCGTCACCACCTCCACCACCACCACCACCTTCACCACCTTCACCACCACCACCTTCACCACCACCACCACCACCTTCACCACCTTCACCACCGTCACCACCACCACCGTCACCACCGTCACCACCACCACGACCCCACGTGTCCGTGTGACAGTGTGCGTGGAGCCCTGTGGGCCAGCGAGGCCGCCCCCGTGCTGGTCGAGTCCGTGAGGAGCGACCCCCTGGCCTGGGTCAACGCCGCCGACGGCTTCGAGGCGGGGGCCGACGCCAGCGTCCGGGGCCTCGTGCAGGCCGCAGCCGACGCCGTCGGAGACCCCAGGCTCGCGAAGCTGGTGAGGAGGGGGGGGGGTGGGGGGTGGGGGGTGGGGGGTGTGGTGGGGGAGGGTGGAGGTGGAAGGGAGGAAGGGGAAGTTGTGGGAGGCGAGTGGGGGGAGGGGGGGAGGAAGGATGGAGTAGGGTGGGGTGGAGGTGGAAGGGGCTGGAGGTGACGTCGTTGTGACGTCTGTCAGTCGTCGTCGCTGTGACGTCGTTGTGACGTCTCTCAGTCGTCGTCGTTGTGACGTCGTTGTGACGTCTCTCAGTTGTCGTCGTTGTGACGTCTGTCAGTCGTCGTCGTTGTGACGTCGTTGTGACGTCTCTCAGTCGTCGTTGCGACGTCGTCGTCGTTGTGACGTCTCTCGTCGTCGTCATTGCGACGTCTCTCAGTCGTCGTTGTGACGTCTCTCAGTCGTCGTTGTGACGTCTCTCAGTCGTCGTTGTGACGTCTCTCAGTCGTCGTTGTGACGTCTCTCGTCGTCGTCATTGCGACGTCTCTCAGTCGTCGTTGTGACGTCGTTGTGACGTCTCTCGTCGTCGTTGTGACGTCTCTCGTCGTCGTCGTTGTGACGTCGCGGTGACGTCTCTCGTCGCCGTGTCATCGCCGTGTCGTCGTTCTGACGTTGTTGTGACGTCGTTGTTGTCGGTGTGGTGTCTTTGTTAACGTCCCCCATCGTTGTGACGTCGCTGTGACGTCTCTCGTCGTTGTGACGTCGTTGTGACGTCTTTGTGACATCTCTCGTCGTCGTCGTCTCGTTGTTGACCTCCCCTGTTGTTGTCGTCGTTGTGACGTCGTTGTGACGTCGTTGTGACGTCTCTCGTCGTCGTGGTCTCGTTGTTGACCTCCGCTGTTGTTGTTGTTGTGACGTCGTTGTGACGTCGTTGTGACGTCTGTCGTCGTCTCGTTGTTGACCTCCCCTGTTGTTGTCGTTGTGACGTCGTTGTGACACCGTCGCTGTGACGTCGTCGTCGTCGTCGTACAGTCGGACAAACTGTACGGCCGCGATTCTGAGGATCCGTGGGAAGGCGACGCTGGCTCGGAGGCCTCGCGATCCTCGGAGCCACGGATGGAGATCCTCGTCGGCACTCGCTCGCAGCCACGGCAGAAGAAGCGGAAGAAGATGGAGCGGGAGGAGGAGGAGGAGGAGAAGCTGGAGGGGAAGGAGAAGCGGAAGAGGAAGGAGAAGCAGGAGAAGCAGAAGAGGAAGGAGAAGCAGGAGGAGAAGCAGAAGAGGAAGCAGGGGAAGGAGAAGCGGAAGAGGAAGCAGGAGGAGAAGCAGCAGGATGAGGAGCAGCAGCAGCAGCAGCAGCAGGAGAAGCCCAAGAAGAAGAAGAGGAGAGACGAGAGGGAGATGATGGCGACGCGTTCCAAGTGATTCAATAAACATGCAACATGCTCATCTGTGTCTCTCTGTGCGAGTCTAGGTGAGTCTGTGTGAGTCTAGGTGAGTATAGGTGAGTCTGTGTGAGTTTGTGAGTCTGTGGGTCTCTCTGTGTGAGTCTAGGTGAGACTGTGGGTCTCTGTGTGGGTCTAGGTGAGTCTGTGTGAGTCTGTGAGTCTCTCTGTGTGAGTCTAGGTGAGTCTGTGTGAGTCTAGGTGAGTCTAGGTGAGTCTGTGAGTCTGTGAGTCTCTCTGTGTGAGTCTAGGTGAGTCTGTGAGGCTCTCTGTGTGAGTCTAGGTGAGTCTGATTCTAGGTGAGACTAGGTGAGTCTGTGGGTCTCTGTGTGAGTCTAGGTGAGTCTCGGTGAGTCTCTGTGTGAGTCTCGGTGAGCCTCGGTGAGTCTAGGTGAGTCTCGGTGAGTCTGTGGGTCTCTCTGTGTGAGTCTATGCAGGTCTACGTGTGATGATGAAGACATGAGATGATGTGAGATGATGTGAGATGATGTGTGATGATGTGTGATGATGAAGACGTGAGATGATGTGTGATGATGTGTGATGATGAAGACGTGAGATGATGTGTGATGATGTGTGATGATGAAGACGTGAGATGATGTGTGATGATGTGTGATGATGAAGACGTGAGATGATGTGTGATGATGTGTGATGATGAAGACGTGAGATGATGAACATGCACGAAGATGAAGACGTCACGTGATGGTGATGACGATGATGAACACGCGATTCTCCAAGCAAAGACGACCACCGACGATGCAATTCCGCCAATCGTTTACTCAAAAAAAGACAAAAACAGCCACTGTCGAGCAACAGACAACACAAACGGATCCCTCCACTCCCTCCCTCTATATCACTCTCTCCTCTCCATCCCCCTCTCTCCATCCCTCTCTATCACTGTATCCTCACTCTCTCTCTATCACTCTCTATCACTCTCTCCTCTCCCTCCCCCTCTCTCCTCTCCCTCTCTATCACTGTATCTTCTCCCTCCCCCTCTCTCCTCTCCCTCTCTATCTCTCTCTCCTCTCCCTCCCCCTCTCTCCTCTCTATCCCTCTCTCCTCTCCCTCCCCCTCTCTCTCCCTCTCTCCCCTCCCTCCCTCTCTATCACTCTCTATCCCTCTCTATCACTCTCTCTTCTCCCTCCCCCTCTCTCCTCTCTATCCCTCTCTCCTCTCCCTCCCCCTCTCTCCTCTCCCTCTCTATCACTCTCCTCTCCCTCTCTATCCCTCTCACTCTCTCCTCTATCACTCTCTCCTCTCCCTCCCTCTCTCCTCTCTATCCCTCTCTGTCACTCTCTGTCTGTGCGCGCGTCCCGAAACCGCGCGTGGTCCCTCGACCTCGGCCCGATCCGCCGTGCCCTCGGACGGCCTCGCTTGCTCCGGACTCACCGGGCGGACGGGCGGGCGGGCGGCCGGACGGGCGGTTATGCCGTGGAAACTCATCTCGTCGTTATCATTAAATAGAAAATCAACAACAGAGCGACCGAGCGACGGACCGACCGACGGACCGACCGAAGGACCGACTGACCGAACCGACCGACCAACGAATCATCGCGTGCGAAAAAAAAAAACACATTTTTTTTGGTCTGCAACTGTCACGAAAATCTCGCGGCTGGAATTTCAAGCTCAGAGAGTAAATAAAAAAAGACAAACAAAAAAAACCCGATGGTTATTATTATCATCATCGTCGTCATCATCATCAGTTTCATTGCCACGATGACCCCCCCCCCCAACCAAACTCCTCCACCCCCTTCCACGTAGTGTGTAGAGTAACTATAAAGGTCACTTAAAGGCAGGTGACCCCTCGCGAGCAGGGGGGGGGGGGGGGGAGGAATATAAACACCGTGACACCCACCCTGACCCCCACCCACTGCCCGTATCCGAGCCAAGCCAGCATGGTACGGGTGGTGTTTTTCCACCGCCCGCATCCGAGCCGAGCCAGCGCGGTAACGGGTGGTGTTTTTCCACTGCCCGAATCCGAGCCGAGCCAGCGCGGTAACGGGTGGTGTTTTTCCACCGCCCGCATCCGAGCCGAGCCAGCGCGGTAACGGGCGGTGTTTTTTTTTCTCTTTCCCTCCCCGCTGTCAAAAAAAAAACCAACCACCCCTCCGGCTCCTCCTGAGCCAGCCACCCCGGTCCCTCTGAGTGAACCCCCGGGGGGCGGTGGTTGGACCTGGCCAGCCCTCGAGGCGGCTCTCCTCCTTGTTGACCTGTAAACAAAGCGCCTCAACATTAAAATAAAAAAAAACTGTTGGGTAGGCCAACATTTATTTTGTTGTTTTTTTTAAACACAACACGGCGAGGGACTCTCCTTTCACTGCGAACTCTTTCAAAGGAGGTTGCGCGCGACATCTTCCAGCCCCGAAGCGATGCGACTCGCGGCAGTATTTTTTTCTTTTGTGTGTAAAAGTTTTTGTTTTCTGGTTGCTTTCCAGTCGCACGCTGTGCCCCAGCCACTCTCCTAGGCGTAGGCGAGCGCTCCCTCTGCACGTGCGATAAAGTATAAGCCCGAACGAGGCCGGAAAGAGGCCCGAACTAGGCCCAAATGAGGCCGGAAAGAGGCCCGAACAAGGCCCGAACGAGGCCCAAACGAGGCCTGAAAGAGGCCTGAACTAAGCCCGAAGGAGGCCCAAACGAGGCCTGAAAAAGGCCCGAACGAGGCCCGAACGAGGACGGAAAGAGGCCCAAACGAGGCCCGATCTAGGCCCGAAACTTCCACTCTCGCCCGGTCTTCCCCTCTCACCTGACCCCAAGGTAACCAGGCAAGGGGGGGAGGAGGGGAGGAGGGGGGGGGGGTGATCGGACCTGCGAATACATTTCTCTTTATAAAACCAGCCGAGCCATGTTGAACAAAAAAAAATAACGTTTAAGACGTCACCGTGACACGACGTAAAACGAACGGCGAGACGGATCTCGTTCCCCGCGTTCCGAGCGCTCCCCGCGAGCGGCAGAGACAGAGAGAGTCTTGGGGGGGCTTCCGCCGTGAACGTTTGACGCCGCGGGAAAGTGATGAAACACAACGCGGCTCCACGATTTTTCCAACGCGACGGACGGCCAATCGGAGCGCGAGTTTGGCCGTCGTGAGCAAAGGTGGAGCACGTGCACGCGCACGCGCGCTTCGACGTCACAAAGTCACGAGGCCAACGACGTCATCGCCGTGGCAACGAGTAGTACCGCTGGACTGCAGCGTCGGGGCTCCGTCCCTCTCCTCCCTCCCCTCCCTCGCTCCCTCTCCTCCCTCCCTCCCTCTCCTCCCCTCCCCTCTCTCCTTACTCTCCCCTTCCCCCTCTTTAACCTCACCCTCTCACTCTCTCTACCATCAACCTCCCTCACCATCCTTCCCACTGCCCCTATCACCGCCTTTCCTTGACCATCCGTTTCCCCTTCAACAAAACACAAAAATCCCATCCCCTCCACCTCAACCCCATCAGCCAATCAATAACCAAGGTACCATTTATAATTCTGGTGAAGGGCTTTGACGAAAAGCGTTCGATAAAAAATCCTGGGTAAGGTAAGATCATCGTCGTCATCGTCATTGTCATCATCGTCGTCATCGTGGTCGTCATCATCGTTGTCATCGTCATCGTCGTCATCGTCGTCATCGTCATCGTCGTCGTCATCGTCATCATCATCATCGTCATCATCATTGTCATCATCGTCGTCGTCATGTATGTGTGTGTTTGTATAGGTGTGTTTGTGTATACGTGTCTGTGTGTGTCTGTGTGCACGTGTGTGTGTACAGCTGTGTGTAGGTGTGTGTTTGTGTATACGTGTCTGCATGTGTCTGTGTGTACGTGTGTGTGTACAGCTGTGTGTAGGTGTATGTGTGTTTGTGTATACGTATCTGTGTGTGTCTGTGTGTACCTCCTCGCGGTGCCGGATGGGCAACTCTGTCGTGGACAGTGCTGTGGGGGGAGGTCCAATTTTGATTGGCTCCTCCCCTCATGGCATATGTGTCCACCACAGTGGCTAAACGGGGGCTCTGGATGGGTGCGAGGGGCTGGTAACCCCTCCACCTTCAATTAATTACCACTAAACCACGAGTTAAACTGAAATGTGTAACTAATAAGCTTGTGCCGGAGGCCCCGGGGGGCCAGGCGTCTATGACGTCTCCTGGCGAAACCCCAATTGGCGGAGCCAGGAGATTGAATATCTACCCTCGGGGCTCCTCCAGAAACAACGAAAAGCCACAACGGGTGGCCACGTGGAATGTTCGAACGCTCACTGCGGAGGAGAGGCTGCCACTCCTGGGTCGGGAGCTGGACCGGTACCGCCTGGATCTATGTGGCATTCAGGAGGTCCGGTGGACCGGCTCTGGCTCCTGCCACCATGAGGGGTGGACAGTCCTCTACTCGGGGCAGCAGACTGCCAAACAAGAGGGTGTGGCTCTTCTTTTGAACAAAAGAATGAAGGGGGTGTGGGAGCGTGGCAGTGAGGTGTGGGAAGCTGTAAGCCCCAGGCTACTTTGGGCTCGCCTTCCCATTAACCGGAGGCGAGGAATGGTGGTCGTGGTTACTTATGCCCCCACCGAAGATGAACATCCGTGGAGGGATGCAGGCAAAGCCGATGAGTCAGATGCCTTCTATGACCTCCTGTCACAGGTGCTGGCTAAAGTGGCCCCTCGGGATAGAGTCATCATGTTGGGTGACTTCAATGCCCGAGTTGGTCATGATACTGGCACCTGGTCTGGAATGATTGGAGGGCATGGGCCAGATCAGCTCAATCAATAACAACGGTAGGAGGCTGCTAGATTTTTGTGCAGCCCATGGGCTTGTAATTACCAACACGCTGTTCCGGCATCGGCGCATCCACACATCATGGATGCATGCCGGGTCCAAGCAAGAACATCTGCTGGACTACATAGTGACGGACCAGCGAATGCGAGCCCATGTCCTGGACACCAGGACCTACCGTGGAGCTGATCAGCCCTCTGACCATCGACTAGTCATCTGTAAGATGCGCCTGCCATTCTTCCACTCCGGTGGTGGGTGTATACCCAGGACCCCATTCCAACCTAAAGTGGCCTGGTCTCAGTTATCTGATGAAAGTTGCAAGCGAGAATTTCATCATCGCTTGCGGCTGGGATTGGCATCGTCCCCGACTCCTCCTGATGTCGAGGGTAAATGGGCGAGGTTTAGGACTGTGACTCATGCAGCTGCAATGGCTGCTTTGGGTACGCGGTCCAGACCTCCCCAGAGACCCTGGCTGACAGAGGAGGTGTTCAGGATGGTTGAGAAAAAGCGACAGGCCCACTGTCATCGGCTACAGAATCCTACGTCAGAGAATGAGGAGGCTTACCGCAGCCTTCGCTCGGAGGTTCGGAGAGCTGTGAGGCGCTGCAAGGATGGGTGGTGGTCGCGGGTTGCTGAGGAGATGGAGTCTGCCTCAGTGGCCCGTGATCACAAATCTCTATTTAACTCCATCAAAAAGTAACCTGCAGCGCGACACCTATTACCATCATTAGGGAAAAAAATGGTGATCCAATCTCCGACCCCCAGGAACAGGTTTGCAAATTTGCTGAGCATTTCTGTGAGGTCCTGGGTGAGGGAAAATCCCTCAGCCAGGAAAACATCGTGGCACAAAGTGAGGATGACCCTGCTGAGGCTGCGGTGCCTCAAATATTGGAAGAAGTCACCCCCTGTGAGTGGCTGGCTGAGGTGCCATCTGTTGAGGAAGTACTGAAGGCGATCCGGAGTCTGAGACCAGGAAAGGCAGCGGGCAGAGATGATCTCCCAAGCGAAATGCTGAGGGAGGGCGGCGTTTGTGCACACACTGCCCTATATGACATCATAACAACAGTCTGGACCACTGGACGGGTTCCGCAGGATTGGAAGGATGCCCTGGTGGTCCCCCTTTTTAAGAAGGGGGCCCGCACAGACTGTAACAACTACAGGGGCATCTCACTCCTCAGTGTGCCGGGACAGGTCCTGGCAAGGATTATTCAACATCGCCTTGCCAGGCACGCTGAGGAGAGGCTTGCGGAGCCCCAATGCGGTTTCAGGAAAGGGCGGTCCTGCATAGATGCCATATTTTCTGTCCGTCTGCTACAGCAGAGGTGTAGGGAATTCCAACAAGACCTACATCTCTGCTTTATTGACCTGGTCAAGGCCTATGATACCATCAGTAGGCCTGGGCTCTGGGTTGTTCTTCGTGCTTATGGAGTACCTGACCCTCTGCTCACGATCATTAAGGACCTTCATGATGGTGAGCGGGCCCGGGTAAAACTACGTGGCCGTGAGTCAGAGCCATTCCCTGTACACCTTGGGGTGCGACAGGGATGTCCTCTGGCTCCCACATTATTTAACATCTATTTTGACCACGTAGTTCATGAAGCCTTCAATAGCTGTACCGGGGGAATCTCCATATGGTACAGATATAATGGGAGGCTGATCGATGCCCGGGTGCGGTCAAGGGATGGCTCCCTATTGCTCAACCACGTTATGTATGCTGATGATTTGGTAATAGCTGCTCATTCAGAGGAGGAGTTGGAGACGCTGCTGCTGAGACTGGAGCGTGCCACTAAGAGATGGGGCCTTACCAACAGACCCACCAAAACTAAGCACCTGCCTGGGTATTTTGTACCATCGGACACTCCATCCCCACAACTCCCAATCGGTGATGGGGCAGTTGTGGAGAGAGTGGAGAGTTTCCCATACCTGGGCAGTGTGCTTATGACTGGCTCCAGTTTAACAGCAGAGGTCTCACTCCGAATCAGTCGAGCGCCAATATATTTTAATCGGTTGCGTAACGCTGTGTGGAAGCTACCTGGTCTGTCGCTCCGCACCAAGCTTCAGGTCTTCTCGGCCACGGTCATTCCCTCCCTTCTCTACGCTTGCGAAACGTGGACCCCCCTAATGGAACATCTTCGCCGGTTAGAAACATTTAGGCTGGCCTGCCTACGATCCATCCTGGGTTTAACCAGACTGGATTGTGTGAGGAGCTCACAAATCCTTGAAAGATCTGGGCAAGGTCCCATCGGTGAGCTCCTCCGGCGGGGAAGGCTGCGATGGCTGGGTCATGTAGCCCGCATACCCAGCCACCGCATGTTCGGCCGGATCGAGGGGGCTAAGCGGGCGCGGCACGGGCTAGAGAAGAGATGGAATGATGTGGTACAGGAGGACGTGGAGCTGAGTGGACTTGCCGATGACCGGTACCAGCGGTGTCAAGATCGGCCTCTGTGGAGGAGGCTCGTGAAGGACGCTACTGGGCAGTTGGAGGCAGTCGCCCTCCAACAACAACGGAGAGCGGAGGAGCGACGCTCACAACAACGAGCGGAGCGCCGGCTGGCTAAAGCACAGCAGGTTGGCACAGTAGGGGGCACAGGTGGTGCATCAGCCAGTCATCTCAGTCAGTCGACCCGTGGCACCTGGGTCTGCCCCGTGACCTCCTGCCAGCGGGCGTTTGTGTATACGTGTCTGTGTGTGTCTGTACGTGTGTGTGTGTACAGCTGTGTGTAGGTGTATGTGTGTGTGTGTGTACGTGTGTGTGTGTGTACAGCTGTGTGTAGGTGTATGTGTGTGTGTGTGTACGTGTGTGTGTGTGTACGTGTGTGTGTGTGTACGTGTGTCTGTGTGTGTGTGTACAGCTGTGTGTAGGTGTGTTTGTGTGTGTGTGTGTACGTGTGTGTGTATGTGTGTGTGTACAGCTGTGTGTAGGTGTATGTGTGTGTGTGTACGTGTGTCTGTGTGTGTGTGTACAGCTGTGTGTAGGTGTGCGGGGGAGCGGTGGCGTAACAGCGCTCGGCGCCACGCTGCGCTACGAACCCGGCGATCCGAGTTCAGCCACCGACGCCGTCGGTGACGGTCATCAGCACCGGTCCTGGACCTCCCACCACCACCCCCCCGCCCCCGGTCGACCCTGCCCCAAACGAGCACCTGGTGCTGCTTTGAGTGCAAGAGTCAACATCGCCACTGGGGGGAGACAAAGGCGGCCGGGCGTGAGCGAATGCTCGCGATCAGCGCTTGTCCGTCAAGGCCACACGGGCGGGCGAGGCGAGGTGTCTTTGTCGCTCGTGGAAGAGCGAGCGAGGGGAGCGAGCGAGGGAGCGAGCGAGGGAGCGAGCGAGGGAGCGAGCGAGGGAGCGAGCGAGGGAGCGAGCGTGTCATTCTATCTCCCAGCCACCCACCCAGCTCCCCGTGGATTTTCTCCTCTGGTATGCGGAAGGTCCGTGGGTTCGATCCCAACGCCTGCGGCTGTATATGTGGAGTCTGCGTCTCTCTCTCTCTCCATCATCATCGTCGTCGTCGTCGTCATCATCATCACGGTGAGCATGGACATGTTGACTACCTCGCCCGGCACGCGGGAGGTGTTCGTGGGTTCACACCCCGACCCCCCCCCCTCCCTGACAACGAACGTCCTTGCCGCTGGGGCTTTCCCCCGCGGAGGGGTGGGCCTGGGGCTGAGACTCCCCGACGGGGCAGGCCGGCGGGGCAGGCGGCTTCAAGACCTCGCCCCGGGGGGGTGGCGGCAGCAAGCGGCCTGGTGCCGAAATTGCCGTCGGCATCGGCGCGCCGGGAGGTCCTTGTGCCGAGCGTCGGTTTCCCGGTCGCGGATCGCCATCACCGCCGTCGCCGCCGCCGCCCAGCAAACTACCACCACCCACCACCTCTTCTTCCTCCATCACCTCCTCCTCTTCCTCCAGCTCCACCAAGTCCTCCTCCCCCATCTCCTCCTCCTACTCCACCACAACCTCCTCAATCACCGCCACCACCACCACCACCTCCACCACCACCACCTCCGCCACCACCATCACCACCACCACATCCACCACCACCACCACCTCCTCCACCACCACCACCACCACCACCACCACCACCTCCACCACCACCTCCACCACCTCCTCCACCACCACCACCTCCACCACCACCTCCACCACCACCACCTCCTCCTCCACCACCACCTCCTCCTCCTCCTCCACCACCACCACCACCACCACCACCTCCACCACCACCTCCACCACCTCCACCACCACCTTCACCGCCGCCACCTCCTCCTCCCACCACCGCCGCAACCTCCGCCGCCGTCACCGTCGCCGCTGCTAGTCGTTGTTCTTCTCGCGCGTCCACTTGATGACGGTCTCGGGCGAGCGGTAGAGGAAGATCAACTTTGCGAAGAGGTCCTCCTCCAGTTCGAGCTCCAGCGTCTCGCGCACCAGGAAGATGTCCGTGCACAGCTTTAGGATGCGGTCGACGTTGGGCAGCTCCTCGAACATGATGGAGTGCGAGATGCCGCTGAAGAACTCGCGCACGAATTTGCCGATCACCAGCACAACCGACGCGTACAGGCCCAGGATCCTGGTGGGGTGGTGGTGGTGGTGATTGTAGTGGTGGTGGTGGTGGTGGCGGTGGTGGTGGTGGTGGCGGTGGCGGTGGTGGTGGTGGTTATGATGGTGGTGATGGTGATTGTAGTGGTGGTGGTGTGGTGGTGGTTATGATGATGGTGGTGGTGATTGTAGTGGTGGTGGTGGTGGCGGTGGTGGTTATGATGATGGTGGTGGTGATTGTATTGGTGGTAGTTAGTGGTGGGGTGGTGGTGGTTAGTGGTGATGGTGGTTATGATGATGGTGGTGGTGATTGTATTGGTGTTAGTTAGTGGTGGTGGGGTGGTGGTGGTGGTTATGATGATGGTGGTGGTGGTGATTGTATTGGTGGTAGTGATGGTAGTGATGGTAGTTATGATGATGGTGGTGGTGATCGTATTGGTGGTAGTTAGTGATGGTGGTGGTTATGATGATGGTGGTGGTGATTGTATTGGTGGTAGTTAGTGGTGTTGGGGTGGTGGTGGTTAGTGGTGATGGTGGTTATGATGATGGTGGTGGTGATTGTATTGGTGTTAGTTAGTGGTGGTGGGGTGGTGGTGGTGGTTATGATGATGGTGGTGGTGGTGATTGTATTGGTGGTAGTGATGGTAGTGATGGTAGTTATGATGATGGTGGTGGTGATTGTATTGGTGGTAGTTAGTCATGGTGGTGGTGGTTATGATGATGGTGGTGGTGATTGTATTGGTGGTAGTTAGTGGTTGTGGGGTGGTGGTGGTTATGATGATGGTGGTGGTGATTGTATTGGTGGTAGTTAGTGGTGGTGGTGGTTATGATGATGGTGGTGGTGATTGTATTGGTGGTAGTTAGTGGTGGTTATGATGATGGTGGTGGTGATTGTATTGGTGGTAGTTAGTGGTGGTGGGGTGGTGGTGGTGGTTATGATGATGGTGGTGGTGATTGTGTTGGTGGTAGTTAGTGGTGGTGGTGGTTATGATGATGGTGGTGGTGATTGTATTGGTGGTAGTTAGTGGTGGTGTGGTGGGTGGTGGTAGTGGTGGTTATGATGATGGTGATTGTATTGGTAGTAGGTAGTGATGGGGTGGTGGTGGTGGTGGTGGTGGTTATGATGATGGTGGTGATTGTATTTGTTTTAGTTAGTGGTGGTGGTGGGGTGGTGGTAGATGGGTGGGTGAGTGGTGTGGTGGGTGGGTGGTGGTGGTGGTGGGTTGGTGGGGTGTTCAGGTGGGTGGGGAGCACGTGTGCAGTGGGGGACGAGAAGACACAAGAGGCAGCTCCATCATCCACCGCTTTACCATCCGGGAATTCTCCCCATTAACCGGTGGTGGCTATGAGATGTTAACTACCTCGCCTGGTACGCAGGAGGTCGTGGGTTCGATCCCGACCCCTGACGATGCCTGCTGCTGCTGTATATTTGGAGTCTGCGTCTCTCTATCATCATCCTCATCATCACGGTGGCTATGAGATGTTGACTACCTCGCCTGGCACGACCTCCTGTATACCTGGCGAGGTAGTCAACATCTCATAGCCACCGTGCGCTTTGGTAACAATGCTACGCACTGTCCTTGACAGTTACTACAGGTGATACTACTACTACAGGTGGTACTACTACTACAGGTGGTACTACTACTACTACAGGTGGTACTACTACTACTACAGGTACTACTACTACAGGTGGTACTACTACTACTACAGGTGGTACTACTACAAGTACTACTACTACTACAGGTGGTACTACTACTACTACAGGTGGTACTACTACAAGTACTACTACTACTACAGGTGGTACTACTACTACTACAGGTGGTACTACTACTACAGGTATTACTACTACAGGTGGTACTACAGGTGGTACTACTACTACAGGTGGTACTACAGGCGATGTGGGTACCCGTATCCGGCGAGGAAGCTGAGGCTGGGAGGGCTGACTGGTGGTACTACAGGTGGTACTACAGGTGGTACTACTACTACAGGTGGTACTACTACAGGTGGTACTACTACTACAGGTGGTACTACAGGTGGTACTACAGGTGGTACTACTACTACAGGTGGTACTACAGGTGGTACTACAGGTGGTACTACTACAGGTGGTACTACAGGTGGTACTACAGGTGGTACTACTACTACTGGTGGTACTACAGGTGGTACTACAGGTGGTACTACTACAGGTGGTACTACAGGTGGTACTACAGGTGGTACTACTACTACTGGTGGTACTACAGGTGGTACTACAGGTGGTACTACTACTACAGGTGGTACTACTACAGGTGGTACTACTACTACAGGTGGTACTACAGGTGGTACTACAGGTGGTACTACTACTACAGGTGGTACTACAGGTGGTACTACAGGTGGTACTACTACAGGTGGTACTACAGGTGGTACTACAGGTGGTACTACTACTACTGGTGGTACTACAGGTGGTACTACAGGTGGTACTACTACAGGTGGTACTACAGGTGGTACTACAGGTGGTACTACAGGTGGTACTACTACTACTGGTGGTACTACAGGTGGTACTACAGGTGGTACTACTACTACAGGTGGTACTACAGGTGGTACTACTACTACAGGTACTACTACAGGTGGTACTACTACTACTACTACAGGTGGTACTACAGGTGGTACTACAGGTGGTACTACTACTACTACAGGTGGTACTACAGGTGGTACTACAGGTGGTACTACAGGTGGTACTACTACTACTACAGGTGGTACTACAGGTGGTACTACTACTACTACAGGTGGTACTACTACTACTACAGGTGGTACTACTACTAGAGGTGGTACTACTGGTGGTACTACTACTACAGGTGGTACTACTACTACATGGGGTACTACTACAGGTACTACTACTACAGGTACTGCTACTACAGGTACTACTACTACAGCTGGTACTACTACAGCTGGTACTAATACAATTGGTACTACTACAGGTGATACTACTACAGGTACTACTACAGGTGGTACTACCACAGATGGTACTCCTACAGGTACTACTACAGGTGGTACTACAGGTGGTACTACAGGTGGTACTACTACAGCTGGTACTACTACAGGTGGTACCACTACTACTACATATGGTACCACTACTACTACATATGGTACTACTACTACTACAGGTGGTACTACAGGTGGTACTACTACAGGTGGTACTACTACTACTACAGGTGGTACTACTACTACTACAGGTGGTACTACAGGTGGTACTACAGGTGGTACTACTACAGGTGGTACTACTACTACTACAGGTGGTACTACTACTACTACAGGTGGTACTACAGGTGGTACTACTACTACTACAGGTGGTACTACTACTACCACAGGTGGTACTACAGGTGGTACTACTACTACTACAGGTGGTACTACTACTACTACAGGTGGTACTAAAGGTGGTACTACTACTACAGGTGGTACTACTACTAATACAGGTGGTACTACTACTACTACTACAGGTGGTACTACTACTACTACAGGTGGTACTACAGGTGATACTACTACTACTACTACAGGTGGTACTACTACTACAGGTGGTACTACAGGTGGTACTACTACTACAGGTGGTACTACTACTACTACAGGTGGTACTACTACAGGTGGTACTACTACAGGTGGTACTACTACTACAGGTGGTACTACTACTACAGGTGGTACTACTACTACTACAGGTGATACTACTACTACTACAGGTGGTACTACTACTACTACAGGTGGTACTACAGGTGATACTACTACTACTACAGGTGGTACTACTACTACTACAGGTGGTACTACTACAGGTGGTACTACTACAGGTGGTACTACTACAGGTGGTACTACTACAGGTGGTACTACTACTACAGGTGGTACTACTACTACAGGTGGTACTACTACTACTACAGGTGGTACTACTACTACTACAGGTGGTACTACTACTACTACAGGTGGTACTACTACTACTACTACAGGTGGTACTACAGGTGGTACTACTACTACTACAGGTGGTACTACTACTACTACAGGTACTACTACTACAGGTGGTACTACTACTACTACAGGTGGTACTACTACTACTACAGGTGGTACTACAGGTGGTACTACTACTACTACAGGTGGTACTACAGGTGATACTACTACAGGTGGTACTACAGGTGGTACTACTACTACAGGTGGTACCACTACTACTACAGGTGGTACCACTACTACTACAGGTGGTACTACTACTACAGGTGGTACTACTACTACTACAGGTACTACTACTACTACAGGTGGTACTACTACTACAGGTGGTACCACTACTACTACAGGTGATACTACTACAGGTGGTACTACTACTACAGGTGGTACTACTACTACAGGTGGTACTACTACTACTACAGGTGGTACTACTACTACTACAGGTACTACTACTACTACAGGTGGTACTACTACTACAGGTGGTACTACAGGTGGTACTACTACTACTACAGGTGGTACTACTACTACTACAGGTACTACTACTACAGGTGATGTGGGTACCCGTATCCGGCGAGGAAGCTGAGGCTGGGAGGGCTGACTGGTGGTACTACAGGTGGTACTACTACTACAGGTGGTACTACAGGTGGTACTACTACTACAGGTGGTACTACAGGTGGTAGTACAGGTGGTACTACAGGTGGTACTACTACAGGTGGTACTACTACTACTACTACAGGTGGTACTACTACTACTACAGGTGGTACTACTACTACTACAGGTGGTACTACTACTACTACTACAGGTGGTACTACAGGTGGTACTACTACTACTACAGGTGGTACTACTACTACTACAGGTACTACTACTACAGGTGGTACTACTACTACTACAGGTGGTACTACTACTACTACAGGTGGTACTACAGGTGGTACTACTACTACTACAGGTGGTACTACAGGTGATACTACTACAGGTGGTACTACAGGTGGTACTACTACTACAGGTGGTACCACTACTACTACAGGTGGTACCACTACTACTACAGGTGGTACTACTACTACAGGTGGTACTACTACTACTACAGGTACTACTACTACTACAGGTGGTACTACTACTACAGGTGGTACCACTACTACTACAGGTGATACTACTACAGGTGGTACTACTACTACAGGTGGTACTACTACTACAGGTGGTACTACTACTACTACAGGTGGTACTACTACTACTACAGGTACTACTACTACTACAGGTGGTACTACTACTACAGGTGGTACTACAGGTGGTACTACTACTACTACAGGTGGTACTACTACTACTACAGGTACTACTACTACAGGTGATGTGGGTACCCGTATCCGGCGAGGAAGCTGAGGCTGGGAGGGCTGACTGGTGGTACTACAGGTGGTACTACTACTACAGGTGGTACTACAGGTGGTACTACTACTACAGGTGGTACTACAGGTGGTAGTACAGGTGGTACTACAGGTGGTACTACTACAGGTGGTACTACTACTACTACTACTGGTGGTACTACAGGTGGTACTACTACTACAGGTGGTACTACAGGTGGTACTACTACTACAGGTGGTACTACAGGTGGTAGTACAGGTGGTACTACAGGTGGTACTACTACTACAGGTGGTACTACAGGTGGTACTACAGGTGGTACTACTACTACAGGTGGTACTACAGGTGGTAGTACAGGTGGTACTACAGGTGGTACTACTACTACAGGTGGTACTACAGGTGGTACTACAGGTGGTACTACTACTACTACAGGTGATACTACTACAGGTACTACTACTACTACAGGTGGTACTACAGGTGGTACTACAGGTGGTACTACAGGTGGTACTACTACTACTACAGGTGGTACTACAGGTGGTACTACAGGTGGTAGTATAGGTGGTACTACAGGTGGTATTACTACTACAGGTGGTACTACAGGTGGTACTACTACAGGTGGTACTACAGGTGGTACTACTACTACAGGTGGTACTACTACTACTACAGGTGGTACTACTACAGGTGGTACTACTACTACAGGTGGTACTACTACTACAGGTGGTACTACAGGTGGTAGTACAGGTGGTACTACAGGTGGTATTACTACTACAGGTGGTACTACAGGTGGTACTACTACTACTACAGGTGGTACTACAGGTGGTAGTACAGGTGGTACTACAGGTGGTATTACTACTACAGGTGGTACTACAGGTGGTACTACTACAGGTGGTACTACAGGTGGTACTACAGGTGATGTGGGTACCCGTATCCAGCGAGGAAGCTGAGGCTGGGAGGGCTGACTTCGTCGCTGAAGACGACGATGGTGAGGTCGTCGCTGGTCACAACGGCACCCTCCGTGTCATCGCAGCCGCTCGTCTCTGCGACACATAGCGGGGAAGTATGGACGTTGTGTTTATACCACCCCCCCACACCCCCACCTCCACCCACTCCGTTGTCCCTGCGACACATAGCGGGGAAGTATGGACGTTGTGTTTATAACCCCCCACACCCACCTCCACCCCACCCACCCCGTGGTCTGTGCGACGTATAGTGGGGAAGTATGGACGTTGTGGTGGTGGCAGGCTGTAGGAGTGTGAGTGTGATGGTGGTGGCAGGCTGTAGGAGTGTGAGTGTGATGGTGGTGGTGGAGGCTGTAGGAGTGTGAGTGTGATGGTGGTGGCAGGCTGTAGGAGTGTGAGTGTGATGGTGGAGGTAGGTTGTAGGAGTATGATGGTGGTCGCAGGCTGTAGGAGTGTGAGTGTGATGGTGGTGGCAGGCTGTAGGTGTGTGAGTGTGATGGTGGTGACAGGCTGTAGGAGTGTGAGTGTGAGTGTGGTGACAGGCTGTAGGTGTGCGAGTGTGATGGTGGTGGCAGGCTGTAGGTGTGTGAGTGTGATGGTGGTGGCAGGCTGTAGGTGTGTGAGTGTGGTGGTGGTGGCAGGCTGTAGGAGTGTGAGTGTGATGGTGGTGGCAGGCTGTAGGAGTGTGAGTGTGATGGTGGTGGTGACAGGCTGTAGGAGTGTGATGGTGGTGGCAGGCTGTAGGTGTGTGAGTGTGATGGTGGTGGTGACAGGCTGTAGGTGTGTGATGGTGGTGGCAGGCTGTAGGAGTGTGAGTGTGGTGGTGGTGGCAGGCTGTAGGAGTGTGAGTGTGATGGTGGTGGCAGGCTGTAGGTGTGTGAGTGTGATGGTGGTGGCAGGCTGTAGGAGTGTGAGTGTGATGGTGGTGGCAGGCTGTAGGAGTGTGAGTGTGATGGTGGTGGCAGGCTGTAGGTGTGTGAGTGTGATGGTGGTGGCAGGCTGTAGGTGTGTGAGTGTGATGGTGGTGACAGGCTGTAGGAGTGTGAGTGTGAGTGTGATGTCAGGCTGTAGGAGTGTGAGTGTGATGGTGGTGGCAGGCTGTAGGTGTGTGAGTGTGGTGGTGGTGGCAGGCTGTAGGAGTGTGATGGTGGTGACAGGCTGTAGGAGTGTGAGTGTGATGGTGGTGGCAGGCTGTAGGTGTGTGAGTGTGATGGTGGTGGCAGGCTGTAGGTGTGTGAGTGTGATGGTGGTGACAGGCTGTAGGAGTGTGAGTGTGAGTGTGATGTCAGGCTGTAGGAGTGTGAGTGTGATGGTGGTGGCAGGCTGTAGGTGTGTGATGGTGGTGGTGGTGGCAGGCTGTAGGTGTGTGAGTGTGATGGTGGTGGCAGGCTGTAGGTGTGTGAGTGTGATGGTGGTGACAGGCTGTAGGAGTGTGAGTGTGAGTGTGATGTCAGGCTGTAGGAGTGTGAGTGTGATGGTGGTGGCAGGCTGTAGGTGTGTGATGGTGGTGGTGGTGGCAGGCTGTAGGTGTGTGAGTGTGATGGTGGTGGCAGGCTGTAGGTGTGTGAGTGTGATGGTGGTGGCAGGCTGTAGGAGTGTGAGTGTGATGGTGGTGGCAGGCTGTAGGAGTGTGAGTGTGGTGGTGGTGGCAGGCTGTAGGAGTGTGAGTGTGATGGTGGTGGCAGGCTGTAGGAGTGTGAGTGTGATGGTGGTGGTAGGCTGTAGGAGTGTGATGGTGGTGACAGGCTGTAGGAGTGTGATGGTGGTGACAGGCTGTAGGTGTGTGATGGTGGTGGTGGTGGCAGGCTGTAGGAGTGTGAGTGTGGTGGTGGTGGCAGGCTGTAGGAGTGTGAGTGTGATGGTGGTGACAGGCTGTAGGTGTGTGAGTGTGATGGTGGTGGCAGGCTGTAGGAGTGTGAGTGTGATGGTGGTGGCAGGCTGTAGGTGTGTGAGTGTGGTGGCAGGCTGTAGGAGTGTGAGTGTGATGGTGGTGGCAGGCTGTAGGTGTGTGAGTGTGGTGGCAGGCTGTAGGAGTGTGAGTGTGATGGTGGTGGCAGGCTGTAGGTGTGTGAGTGTGGTGGCAGGCTGTAGGAGTGTGAGTGTGATGGTGGTGGCAGGCTGTAGGAGTGTGAGTGTGATGGTGGTGGCAGGCTGTAGGAGTGTGAGTGTGGTGGTGGTGGCAGGCTGTAGGTGTGTGAGTGTGGTGGTGGTGGCAGGCTGTAGGTGTGTGAGTGTGGTGGTGGTGGCAGGCTGTAGGTGTGTGAGTGTGGTGGTGGTGGCAGGCTGTAGGAGTGTGAGTGTGATGGTGGTGGCAGGCTGAAGGAGTGTGAGTGTGATGGTGGTGGCAGGCTGTAGGAGTGTGAGTGTGATGGTGGTGGCAGGCTGTAGGAGTGTGAGTGTGATGGTGGTGGCAGGCTGTAGGAGTGTGAGTGTGGTGTCAGGCTGTAGGTGTGTGAGTGTGATGGTGGTGGCAGGCTGTAGGAGTGTGAGTGTGATGGTGGTGGCAGGCTGTAGGTGTGTGAGTGTGATGGTGGTGGTGGTGGCAGGCTGTAGGTGTGTGAGTGTGATGGTGGTGGCAGGCTGTAGGTGTGTGAGTGTGATGGTGGTGGTGGCAGGCTGTAGGTGTGTGAGTGTGGTGGTGGTGGCAGGCTGTAGGTGTGTGAGTGTGATGGTGGTGGCAGGCTGTAGGAGTGTGAGTGTGAGTGTGGTGACATTCTGTAGGTGTGTGAGTGTGGTGGTGGTGGCAGGCTGTAGGAGTGTTAGTGTGATGGTGGTGACAGGCTGTAGGTGTGTGAGTGTGGTGGTGGTGGCAGGCTGTAGGAGTGTGAGTGTGATGGTGGTGGCAGGCTGTAGGAGTGTGAGTGTGATGGTGGTGGCAGGCTGTAGGTGTGTGAGTGTGATGGTGGTGACAGGCTGTAGGAGTGTGAGTGTGAGTGTGGTGGCAGGCTGTAGGAGTGTGATGGTGGTGGTGGAGGCTGTAGGAGTGTGAGTGTGATGGTGGTGGCAGGCTGTAGGAGTGTGAGTGTGATGGTGGTGGCAGGCTGTAGGAGTGTGATGGTGGTGGCAGGCTGTAGGTGTGTGAGTGTGATGGTGGTGGCAGGCTGTAGGTGTGTGAGTGTGGTGGTGGTGGCAGGCTGTAGGTGTGTGAGTGTGATGGTGGTGGTGGTGGCAGGCTGTAGGTGTGTGAGTGTGATGGTGGTGGCAGGCTGTAGGTGTGTGAGTGTGATGGTGGTGGCAGGCTGTAGGTGTGTGAGTGTGGTGGTGGTGGCAGGCTGTAGGTGTGTGAGTGTGATGGTGGTGGCAGGCTGTAGGAGTGTGAGTGTGAGTGTGGTGACATTCTGTAGGTGTGTGAGTGTGGTGGTGGTGGCAGGCTGTAGGAGTGTGAGTGTGATGGTGGTGGCAGGCTGTAGGAGTGTGAGTGTGATGGTGGTGACAGGCTGTAGGTGTGTGAGTGTGGTGGTGGTGGCAGGCTGTAGGAGTGTGAGTGTGATGGTGGTGGCAGGCTGTAGGAGTGTGAGTGTGATGGTGGTGGCAGGCTGTAGGAGTGTGAATGTGGTGGTGGTGGCAGGCTGTAGGAGTGTGAGTGTGATGGTGGTGGCAGGCTGTAGGTGTGTGAGTGTGGTGGTGGTGGCAGGCTGTAGGAGTGTGAGTGTGATGGTGGTGGCAGGCTGTAGGAGTGTGAGTGTGATGGTGGTGGCAGGCTGTAGGAGTGTGAGTGTGATGGTGGTGGCAGGCTGTAGGAGTGTGAGTGAGATGGTGGTGGCAGGCTGTAGGTGTGTGAGTGTGATGGCAGGCTGTAGGAGTGTGAGTGTGATGGTGGTGACAGGCTGTAGGAGTGTGAGTGTGGTGGTGGTGGCAGGCTGTAGGTGTGTGAGTGTGGTGGTGGTGGCAGGCTGTAGGAGTGTGAGTGTGATGGTGGTGGCAGGCTGTAGGAGTGTGAGTGTGGTGACAGGCTGTAGGAGTGTGAGTGTGATGGTGGTGGCAGGCTGTAGGAGTGTGAGTGTGATGGTGGTGACAGGCTGTAGGAGTGTGAGTGTGATGGTGGTGGCAGGCTGTAGGAGTGTGAGTGTGATGGCGGTGGCAGGCTGTAGGAGTGTGAGTGTGAGTGTGATGGCAGGCTGTAGGAGTGTGAGTGTGATGGTGGTGGTGGTGGCAGGCTGTAGGAGTGTTAGTGTGATGGTGGTGACAGGCTGTAGGTGTGTGAGTGTGGTGGTGGTGGCAGGCTGTAGGTGTGTGAGTGTGATGGTGGTGGCAGGCTGTAGGAGTGTGAGTGTGATGGTGGTGGCAGGCTGTAGGTGTGTGAGTGTGGTGGTGGTGGCAGGCTGTAGGAGTGTGAGTGTGATGGTGGTGGCAGGCTGTAGGAGTGTGAGTGTGGTGGTGGTGGCAGGCTGTAGGAGTGTGAGTGTGATGGTGGTGGCAGGCTGTAGGAGTGTGAGTGTGATGGTGGTGGCAGGCTGTAGGTGTGTGATGGTGGTGGCAGGCTGTAGGTGTGTGAGTGTGATGGTGGTGGCAGGCTGTAGGAGTGTGAGTGTGATGGTGGTGGCAGGCTGTAGGTGTGTGAGTGTGGTGGTGGTGGCAGGCTGTAGGTGTGTGAGTGTGATGGTGGTGGCAGGCTGTAGGTGTGTGAGTGTGGTGGTGGTGGCAGGCTGTAGGTGTGTGATGGTGGTGGCAGGCTGTAGGTGTGTGAGTGTGGTGGTGGTGGCAGGCTGGGTCCTCACCTCTGATGCTCCACCACTCCTGCGCCTGGCCTGAGCTCTCTGCACTCCGCTTGAGGTGCAGCATCACGTTGGAGAAGAGGTCACTAGGGTCTCCTGGGACACACGGGGGAGGTGGGCGGAGGGGTGAGTGGGTGGGTGAGTGGGTGGGTGGGTGGCTGGGTGAGTGGGTGGGTGGGTGAGTGGGTGAGTGGGTGAGTGGGTGGGTGAGTGGGTGGGTGGGTGAGTGGGTGGGTGAGTGAGTGGGTGAGTGGGTGAGTGGGTGGGTGGGTAAGTGGGTGAGTGGGTGAGTGGGTAGGTAAGTGGGTGAGTGGGTGGGTGGGTGGGTGAGTGAGTGGGTGAATGAGTAGGTGAGTGGGTGAGTGGGTGGGTGAATGAGTGGGTGAGTGGGTGAGTGGGTGGGTGAATGTGTGAGTGGGTGAGTGGGTGGGTGAATGGGTGGGTGAGTGGGTGAATGAGTGGGTGGGTGAGTGGGTGGGTGAGTGGGTGAATGAGTGGTTGGGTGAGTGGATGAATGTGTGAGTGGATGAATGTGTGGGTGGGTGGCTGAATGAGTGGGTGGGTGGTTGAGTGTGTGAATGTGTGGGTGGGTGAGTGGTTGAGCGAGTGAGTGGGTGAGTGGGTGAATGTGTGGGTGGGTAAGTGGGTGAATGAGTGGGTGGGTGAGTGAGTGAATGAGTGGGTGGGTGGGTGGTTGATTGGGTGAATGTTTGGGTGGATGAGTGGTTGAGCGAGTGGGTGGTCAAGAGTGAGTGAATGTGTGGGTGAGTGGTTGAGCGAGTGAGTGGGTGAGTGGGTGGTTGAGTGAGTTTGGAATGTGTGGGTTGGTGGGTGAATGTGGGTGGATGTGTGGTTGAGCGAGTGGGTGGGTGGGGGAGTGGGTGCATAAGTGGGTTTGTGAGTGGATGAGTGGATGCATGAGTGGGTGAGGGGTTTGAGTGAGTGGGTGGGTGAGTAGGTGGGTGAGTCGGTGAATGAGTGGGTAGGGTGAGTGAGTGGATGAGTGGTTGAGTGAGTAGGTGAGTGGGTAAATGAGTGGGTGGGTGGGTGAATGGGTGAGTGGTTGAGTGCATGGGTGGGTGGGTGATTGGTTGAGTAAGTGGGTTGGTGGGTCAGTGGGTGACTGTGTGAGTGGGTGGGTGAGTAGGTGAGTGAGTGGGTGGGTGAGTGGGTGAATGAGTGGGTGGGTGGGTGGGTGAGTGGGTGAATGAGTGGGTGGGTGAATGAGTCAGTGGTTGGGTGAGTGGGTCAATGAGTGAATGTGTGGGTGAGTGGTTGAGCGGGTGAGTGGGTGAGTGGGTGGTTGAGTGAGTTTGGACTGTGTGGGTTGGTGGGTGAATATGTGGGTGGATGTGTGGTTGAGCGAGCGGGCGGGTGGGTGGGTGGGGGAGTGGGTGAGCGGGTGAGTGAATGAATATGTGGGCGGGTGTGTGGTTGAGCGAGTGGTTGGGTGGGTGGGTGAATGGGTGAGTGGGTGGGTGGGTGAGTGGGTGAATGAATGGGTGGGTGAGTGGGTGAATGAGTGGGTGGGTGAGTGGGTGAATGTATGGGTGGGTGGGTGAATGAGTGGGTGGGTGGTTGAGTGTGTGAATGTGTGGGTGGGTGAGTGGTTGAGCGAGCGGATGGGTGGGTGGGTGGGGGAGTGGATGAATGTGGGCGGGTGTGTGGTTGAGCGAGCGGGTGGGTGGGCGGGTGAGTGGGTGGGTGAACGAGTCGGCCAATGGGTGAGCGGGCGAGCGAGCGGGGGGGGGGGGAGCGGGCGGGGTGGATTCTTCCTGCCACTCACCCTCTGTGGACATCTCCTCCACAGGCGAGGCGGTAGGGCCGCTCATCCCTCGGATGTATCTGGGGAACACCTTGCTGATGCACCTGGTGAGCACGCGAGAGACCCCACGCACAAACAACAAAGGTTCCCCTGGTAGGCCCACGCAGGCTGTCGGGGCAAGTGCTGTTAGCGAGCAGCAGCTACACAGACAAAGCTCCCCCGTGTAGCCTCTAACAGGCTTTCAGGGCAAGTGCTGTTTGTGAGCAGCACTAGCACCTACACAAAGGTACCCCGTGTAGCCTCTGACAGGCAGTCGGGGCAAGTGCTGTTAGCGAGCAGCAGCTACACAGACAAAGGTACCCCGTGTAGACTCTAACAGGCTTTCGGGGCAAGTGCTGTTTGCGAGCAGCACTAGCACCTACACAGACAAAGGTACCCCGTGTAGCCTCTAACAGGCAGTCGGGGCAAGTGCTGTTTGCGAGCAGCAGCAGCACAGACAAAGCTCCCCCGTGTAGCCTCTAACAGGCTGTTGGGGCAAGTGCTGTTAGCGAGTAGCAGTAGCACAAAGCTCCCCCGTGTAGCCTCTAACAGGCTGTCGGGGCAAGTGCTGTTAACGAGTAGCAGTAGCACCTACACAGACACAGACAAAGGTACCCCGTGTAGCCTCTAACAGGCAGTCGAGGCAAGTGCTGTTAGCGAGCAGCAGTAGCACAGACAAAGGTACCCCGTGTAGCCTCTAACAGGCTGTTGGGGCAAGTGCTGTTTGCGAGCAGCAGTAGCACCTACACAGACACAGACAAAGGTACACCGTGTAGCCTCTAACAGGGTGTCGGGGCAAGTGCTGTTAGCGAGCAGCACCCGCACAGACAAAGCTCCCCCGTGTAGCCTCTAACAGGCTGTCGGGGCAAGTGCTGTTAGCGAGCAGCACCCACACAGACAAAGCTCCCCCGTGTAGCCTCTAACAGGTTGTTGGGGCAAGTGCTGCTAGCGAGCAGCACCCACACAGACAAAGGTACCCCGTGTAGCCTCTAACAGGCTGTTGGGCAAGTGCTGTTAGCGAGCAGCAGCTACACAGACAAAGGTACCCCGTGTAGCCTCTAACAGGCTGTCGGGGCAAGTGCTGTTAGCGGGTAGCAGTAGCACCTACACAGACACAGACAAAGGTACTCCGTGTAGCCTCTAACAGGCTGTCGGGGCAAGTGCTGTTAGCGAGTAGCAGTAGTACCTACACAGACACAGACAAAGCTCCCCCGTGTAGCCTCTAACAGGCTGTCGGGGCAAGTGCTGTTTGCGAGCAGCAGCAGCACAGACAAAGCTCCCCCGTGTAGCCTCTAACAGGCTGTCGGGGCAAGTGCTGTTAGCGAGTAGCAGTAGTACCTACACAGACACAGGCAAAGCTCCCCCGTGTAGCCTCTAACAGGCTTTCGGGGCAAGTGCTGTTTGTGAGCAGCAGTAGCACCTACACAGACACAGACAAAGGTACCCCGTGTAGCCTCTAACAGGCTGTCGGGGCAAGTGCTGTTAGCGAGTGCCAGCACCTACACAGACACAGACAAAGCTACCCCGTGTAGCCTCTAACAGGCTGTCGGGGCAAGTGCTGTTAGCAGCAGCACCTGTGAAGGCCGGCACGGTGGCACACGAGGGGGGCTGGTGGCCAGCAGCGCGCCCGGCCGCCTTTGTCTCCCCCCCCCGAGTGCTGATACTTCCCTACACTCCGCACCGGGTACTCCTCTCGGGGCCGAGTCGACCTAGGGGAGGACTCGGGACCGGGTTCAGATGATCGGTGCCGTCACCGTTCATCGTGACCGCGAGCGGGTGAATCGAACTCGGGGCGTGTGTCAGGGTTCGCGACACGGTGCTGTGCTAACCGCTGCACCACCGCTCTCCACGTACAATGCCCCTTGCGCGTGAGCGTTTGTGCACGGAGGAGCGGTGGTGCAGCGGTTAGCGCTACGAACCCGGCTACGAACCCGGGAGTTCGATTCCCGCTCACGGCCACCATCACCACCGGTGACGATCGTCTGAACCGGTCCCGGGCCTCCCCTAGGTCGACTCAGCCTCAAATGAGTTACCTGGTGCGGTGTGGTAGTAAACATCGCCACTGGGGAGACAAAGGCGGCCCGGCGTGGTTGCTAGCCACCCACCCCCGCTCCGTGTGCCGTTTCCGGCCTTCGCAGGTGCTGCTCGCTAACGGCGCTTGCCCCAACAGTCCGTTACAGGCTACACTGGGGGATGGATCTTTGTCCTTGTGCGCGTGCGTGTGTGTGTGTGGATCCTTGCAGTCACGAAAGCTTAAGCATTCTATAGGTCAACTCGTTGGGCATGGTGCTGGCCACCCACCACCCTCGTGTGTGCCCACAGTGGTGGGGCCTGGATAGGCCCCTGCCGCTGCCGCCGCTTGCCCCGACCGGCGCCGTTTGAGGCTGCACGGGGTGGGGGCGGTGGGGGGGGGGGGGGGGGGAGGGGGGGGGAGGTATCTTCGTCGTCTGCCGTACGTACACGGAGTGGTTGTTGGCGTGCCTGTGCTCCAACATGTCCGCGAGACGCACCCGGGGCTCGGCGTTTCTCTCGAGCATCACCACGTGTTTCTCCATCGCGAACTCCGCCTTGCCGCCCATGCTCAGGTTCCTGCGCGCCACGCGAGGTTTTTGGGTTCCCAGTTTCATTTTTTCGGGGCGAGCAATGCGGCTCTCGACTCGGGTGCAACCACGAACGCGACAGAAGCACGAACAAGCGGGGAAAACAGGCATCTTCAAAGTGACGCAGAAAAATTCCAGGTTAAAAAAAAAAAAAAAGCACCGCATTTCCAGCGGGATGCGAGTCGAACGACAACAACCACGAGGCGATTTGGATTCAGAGTTAATCGGGCTGACTCTGCAGTACCGCAACGGACAAACAAGCGTGGCCAAAACCAAAACGTTTTCAAAATCGCCAAAACAAAGCTACAAAAACAACGCAACGACTGTGATTGGCAGGAACCGTGATTCAAATCGAACAATAAACGATACACGCGCGCGCGCGCGCGTAAACACGTACGGCCAAACTTTGCAGCCATGGCTGGCTGAATGAGTCACTCCATAACAGCAGGAAGTATCAAGTAGCATAACATGGAGTGTAACAAACGCATCGTGGCTGTTTCTCCCCCCCCCCTCCTCCGCTCCGAACATAGATGTACCCGTCCGTCTGAACAAAGCTCGTCGCTGTCCGTGGCGCTAACGTTGAAAAGAAAATAAAAACCGCCACCCATTTTTTTCGCCATGTGCCATTGTAATGTATGACGGCTAGCACGTGCGGCCTAGCGGTCGGGCTCAGGTGCGGCCTAGCGCGTGCGGCCTAGCATGTGGCCTACCGGGGTCAGGCTCACGTGCGGCCTAGCGCGTGCGGCCTAGCATGTGGCCTACCGGGGTCAGGCTCACGTGCGGCCTAGCGCGTGCGGCCTAGCATGTGGCCTACCGGGGTCAGGCTCACGTGCGGCCTAGCGCGTGCGGTCTAGCATGTGGCCTACCGGGGTCAGGCTCACGTGCGGCCTAGCGCGTGCGGCCTAGCATGTGGCCTACCGGGATCAGGCTCACGTGCGGCCTAGCGCGTGCGGCCTAGCATGTGCCCTACCGGGGTCAGGCTCACGTGCGGCCTAGCGGGTGCGGCCTAGCATGTGGCCTACCGGGGTCAGGCTCACGTGCGGCTCACAGCCGGCGAGCTGGCGGTCGAGCGGGGTGGGGAGTGGGGGGCGGGGGGGGCCCAGCGGGGGGCCCCGAGGGTGGAGTTTGAGGGGGGGGGGGGGGGGGGGCTCCCCCCTCTCACCGCTGCAGCGTCCAGGCGAAGCGCAGGGCGATGTCCGTGGTGCCGTCGCGCAGCTCGGTGATCATGTCGGCGCGGCTGGGCGGGCTGACGCTCCACACGGAGCCCGAGTTGCCCTTGATCTGGGCGCGTGTCACGTCCCGGTGCTCGTACATGGACATGAACTGGAGCGCCGACTGTGGCACAGCACGGAGGACAGTTTGCAGGCGCCAAGCCTCACGCACGAGGGGGCGTAGCCGCGCGAGCCGCGCGGCGCCTGACCTCGGCTGTGCGCGCAGCGGCAACGTACACAAAGGCACGAAGCAAGAAAAACGTCTAGCAATAGGTTTGTACCCCTTTTGACTGGCGCACAAAAAACCGACACCTTGATTCGAGGCATCGTGTCTGCAATAGCCGCAACACAAGCAAGTCAAAATGCAAACAAAAAAGAGACAACGCTGATAATGATGATGGCACTGTCCTTGAATTTGATTGGTCCACACCCGAGACGGATTTTCTTAGAGCCCTTAGTCTTAGAGCCCTTTAGTCTCCACTGGTGTTGGACCAGAAGACGCCAAAAGGCGTACAACTCAAAAACAGTGCACCATCAGAGTTATTGAGGGCTCGGGGTGAGCATTTACATTATGAGACCTCCTTTGCCAGTAACAAGATATAGTAATAGGTTTTTACCCTTTTAACTGGCACAAAAACTGACACCTTTATTCAAGGCATCGTGTTTGCAATAGCCACAACACAAGCAGTCAAAATGCAAACAAAAAGAGACAACTCTGATAATGATGATGGCACTGTCCTTGAATTTGATTGGTCCACACCCGAGACGGCTTTTCTTAGAGCCCTTAGTCTTAGAGCCCTTTAGTCTCCACTGGTGTTGGACCAGAAGACGCCAAAAGGCGTACAACTCAAAAACAGCGTACCATCAGAGTTATTGAGGGCTCGGGGTGAGCATTTACATTATGAGACCTCCTTTGCCGGTAACAAGATATAGTAATAGGTTTTTACCCTTTTAAACTGGCACAAAAACTGACACCTTTATTCAAGGCATCATGTTTGCAATGATCACAACACAAGCAGTCAAAATGCAAACAAAAAAGAGACAACTCTGATAATGATATTGGCACTGTCCTTGAATTTGATTGGTTCACACCCGAGACGGCTTTTCTTAGAGCCCTTTAGCCTCCACTGGTGTTGGACCAGAAGACGCCAAAAGGCGTACAACTCAAAAACAGCGCACCATCAGAGTATTGAGGGCTCGGGCTGAGCATTTACATTATGAGACCTCCTTTGCCAGTAACAAGATATAGGAATAGGTTTTACCCTTTTGATGCCTTTAATAAAGGTGACAGTTTTGTGGTTGAAGCACGGTGCGGTGTGGTGTGGTGCAGTGTGGTGTGGTGTGCTGCAGTGTCGTGTGGTGTGCTGCAGTGTGGTGTGGTGTGCTGCAGTGTGGTGTGGTGTGCTGCAGTGTGGTGTGGTGCAGTGTGGTGTGCTGCGGTGTGCTGCGGTGTGCTGCGGTGCGGCTCACCCCACTGGTGCCATGCTTGGCTTTGAGGGCTTCATATTCATCTTCCTGCAGCACGAGCAGCTCGGGGTGCTGGGCACTCATCGTGAACAGCGGCTGTACACAACAACAACAACAACATCGTCAACTACATCGTCAACAACTACATCGTCAACAACAACAACTACATCGTCAACAAACATCAACAACTACATCGTCAACAAACATCAATAACAAACATCGTCAACAAACATCAACAACTACATCAACAACAACTACATCGTCAACAAACATCAACAACTACATCAACAACAACTACATCGTCAACAAACATCAATAACAAACATCAACTACATCATCAACAAACATCAACAACAACAACATCGTCAACAACTACATCGTCAACAAACAGCAATAACAAACATCAACAACTACATCGTCAACAAACATCAACTACATCATCAACAAACATCAATAACAAACAACAACTACATCATCAACAAACATCAACAACTACAACAACAACATCGTCAACAAACATCAACAACTACATCATCAACAAACATCAATAACAAACATCAACTACATCATGAACAAACATTAACAACAACAACAACAACAACAACATCGTCAACAACTACATCGTCAACAAACAACAACTACATCATCAACAAACATCAATAACAAACATCAATAACAAACATCAACAACTACATCATCAACAACTACATCGTCAACAAACATCAACAACTACATCATCAACAAACATCAATAACAAACATCAACTACATCATCAACAAACATCAACAACAACATCGTCAACAAACATCAATAACAAACATCAACAACTACATCGTCATGGGTCTCTGTGTGGTGAGTCTGTGGGTCTCTCTGTGTGGTGAGTGTTTGGGTCTCTCTGTGTGGTGAGTCTATGGGTCTCTGTGTGCTGAGTCTATGGGTCTCTGTGTGGTGAGTCTATGGGTCTCTGTGTGGTGAGTTTATGGGTCTCTGTGTGGTGAGTCTATGGGTCTCTGTGTGGTGAGTCTATGGGTCTCTGTGTGGTGAGTCTGTGGGTCTCTGTGTGGTGAGTCTATGGGTCTCTGTGTGGTGAGTCTGTGGGTCTCTGTGTGATGAGTCTCTGGTTATCTGTGTGCGCCAACACGCTCCAACACGCTCCAACACCCTCCAAGACACGCTCCAAGACACGCTCCAACACACGCTCAGAGACACGCTCCAAGACACACTCCAACAAGCTCCAACACACGCTCAGAGACACGCTCCAACACGCTCCAACATGCTCCAACACACGCTCCAACACACGCTCAGAGACACGCTCCAAGACACACTCCAACAAGCTCCAACACACGCTCAGAGACACGCTCCAACACGCTCCAACACACGCTCCAACACACGCTCCAAGACACGCTCCAACACACGCTCCAAGACACGCTCCAATACACTCCAACAAGCTCCAACACACACTCCAACACACGCTCAGAGACACGCTCCAAGACACACTCCAACAAGCTCCAATAAGCTCCAACACACGCGCTCCAACACACGCTCCAACACACTCTCCAACACACGCTCCAACACACGCTCCAACAAGCTCCAACACACGCTCCAACACACGCTCTAAGACACGCTCCAAGACACTCCAACACACGCTCCAACACACACGCTCCAACACACACGCTCCAACACACGCTCTAAGACACTCTCCAACACACGCTCCAACACACGCTCCAACACACGCTCTAAGACACTCTCCAACACACGCTCCAACACAAGCTCCAACACACGCGCTCCAACACACACGCTCCAACACACTCTCCAAGACACCCTCCAACACACGCTCCAACACACGCTCCAACACGCTCCAAGAGACGCTCCAACACACGCTCCAAGACACGCTCCAAGACACACTCTCCAAGACACACTCTCCAACACGCTCCAACACACGCTCCAACACACGCTCCAACACACGCTCCAACACACACTCCAACACACGCTCCAACACACACTCCAACACGCTCCAACACACACGCTCCAACACACACGCTCCAACACACACGCTCTAAGACACTCTCCAACACACGCTCCAACACAAGCTCCAACACACGCTCCAACAAGCTCCAACAAGCTCCAACAAGCTCCAACACACGCTCCAACACACACGCTCCAACACACTCTCCAACACACTCTCCAACACACGCTCCAAGACACCCTCCAACACACCCTCCAACACACGCTCCAACACACAAGCTCCGACACACACGCTCCAACAAGCTCCGACACACACGGTCCAACACACGCTCCAAGACACTCCAACACGCTCCAACACGCGCTCCAACAAGCTCCAACACACACGCTCCAACACACGCTCCAACACACACTCCAACACAAGCTCCAACACAGACGCTCCAACACACACGCTCCAACAGTCTCCAACACACGCTCCAACACACGCTCCAAGACACTCCAACACACGCTCCAAGACACGCTCCAACACACGCTCCATCACACGCTTTAAGACACTCTCCAACACACGCTCCAACACACACGCTCCAACACAGTCTCCAACACACGCTCCAACACACGCTCCAACAAGCGCCAACACACACGCTCCAACACACTCTCCAACACACGCTCCAACACACTCTCCAACACACGCTCTAAGACACTCTCCAACACACGCTCCAACACACGCTCCAACACACGCTCCAACACACTCTCCAACACACTTTCCAACACACTCTCCAACACACTCTCCAACACACGCTCCAACACACGCTCCAAGACACGTTCTAAGACACGCTCCAACACACGCTCCAAGACACTCCGACACACACGCTCCGACACACACGCTCCGACACACACGCTCCGACACACACGCTCCGACACACACGCTCCGACACACACGCTCCGACACACACGCTCCGACACACACGCTCCGACACACACGCTCCGACACACACGCTCTAAGACACACTCCAACACACACGCTCCAACACACACGCTCCAACACACTCTCCAACACACTCTCCAACACACGCTCCAACACACGCTCTAAGACACTCTCCAACACACTCTCCAACACACGCTCCAACACACACTCCAACACACATGCTCCAACACACACTCTCCAACACACGCTCCAACACACACTCCAACACACACGCTCCAACACACACGTTCCAACACACACGCTCCCTGACACACACGCTCCAACACACACGCTCCAACACACACGCTCCAACACACACGCTCCAACACACACGCTCCAACACACACGCTCCAACACACACTCTCCAACACACACGCTCCAACACACACGCTCCAACACACACGCTCCAACACACTCTCCAACACACTCTCCAACACACTCTCCAACACACTCTCCAACACACTCTCCAACACACTCTCCAACACACGCTCCAACACACACACTCCAACACGCTCCCCGACACACACGCTCCAACACACACGCTCCAACACACACGCTCCAACACACACGCTCCAACACACACGCTCCCCGACACACTCGCTCCAACACACACGCTCCCCGACACACACGCTCCAACACACACTCCAACACACGCTCCAACACACACTCCAACACACACTCCAACACATGCTCCAACACACTCTCCAACACACACGCTCCCCGACACACACGCTCCGACACACACGCTCCAACACACACGCTCCCCGACACACACGCTCCCCGACACACACGCTCCCCGACACACACGCTCCAACACACACGCTCCCCGACACACACGCTCCCCGACACACACTCCGACACACACTCCCCGACACACACGCTCCCCGACACACACGCTCCAACACACACGCTCCCCGACACACACGCTCCCCGACACACACGCTCCAACACACACGCTCCGACACACACGCTCCGACACACACGCTCCGACACACACGCTCCAACACACACGCTCCAACACACTCTCCAACACACTCTCCAACACACTCTCCAACACACACGCTCTCCGACACACACGCTCCAACACACATGCTCCAACACACACTCTCCAACACACACGCTCCAACACACGCTCCAACACACACGCTCCAACACACTCTCCAACACACTCTCCAACACAAGCTCCAACACACACTCCAACACACGCTCCAACACACACTCCAACACACGCTCCAACACACACTCCAACACACACTCCAACACACTCTCCAACACACTCTCCAACAAGCTCCAACACGCGCTCCAAGACACTCCAACACACTCCAACAAGCTCCAACACACTCTCCAACACATGCTCCAACACACACACTCCAGCACACGCTCCCCGACACACACACTCCAACACGCTCCAACACTCGCTCCAACACACACGCTCCCCGACACACACGCTCCAACACACACTCCAACACACGCTCCAACACACACTCCAACACACACTCCAACACACTCTCCAACACATGCTCCAACACACTCTCCAACACACACGCTCCCCGACACACACGCTCCGACACACACGCTCCAACACACACGCTCCCCGACACACACGCTCCCCGACACACACGCTCCAACACACACGCTCCCCGACACACACGCTCCCCGACACACACTCCGACACACACTCCCCGACACACACGCTCCCCGACACACACGCTCCAACACACACGCTCCCCGACACACACGCTCCCCGACACACACGCTCCAACACACACGCTCCAACACACGCTCCAACACACACGCTCCGACACACACGCTCCGACACACACGCTCCAACACACTCTCCAACACACTCTCCAACACACTCTCCAACACACACGCTCTCCGACACACACGCTCCAACACACATGCTCCAACACACACTCTCCAACACACACGCTCCAACACACGCTCCAACACACACGCTCCAACACACACGCTCCAACACACTCTCCAACACACTCTCCAACACACACTCCAACACACGCTCCAACACACACTCCAACACACGCTCCAACACACACTCCAACACACACTCCAACACACTCTCCAACAAGCTCCAACACGCGCTCCAAGACACTCCAACACACTCCAACAAGCTCCAACACACGCTTCAACACACTCTCCAACAAGCTCCAACACGCGCTCCAAGACACTCCAACACACTCCAACAAGCTCCAACACACGCTTCAACACACTCTCCAACAAGCTCCAACACGCGCTCCAAGACACTCCAACACACTCCAACAAGCTCCAACACACGCTTCAACACACTCTCCAACACACGCTCCAACACACGCTCCGACACACACGCTCCAACACACACGCTCCAACACACACTCTCCAACACACACGCTCCGACACACACGCTCCCCGACACACACTCTCCAACACACTCTCCAACACACGCTCCAACACACTCTCCAACACAAGCTCCAACACAAGCTCCAACACACACTCCAACACACTTTCCAACACACTCTCCAACACACTCTCCAACAAGCTCCAACACGCGCTCCAAGACACTCCAACACACTCCAACAAGCTCCAACACACGCTTCAACACACTCTCCAACACACACGCTCCAACACACACGCTCCAACACACACGCTCCAACACACACGCTCCAACACACACGCTCTCCAACACACACGCTCCAACACACACGCTCCCCGACACACACGCTCCCCGACACACACTCTCCAACACACACTCTCCAACACACACGCTCCCCAACACACACGCTCCCCGACACACACTCTCCAACACACTCTCCAACACACACACGCTCCAACACACACTCTCCAACACACACTCTCTCCAACACACACACTCCAACACGCTCCGACACACACTCTCCAACACACACGCTCCCCGACACACACACGCTCCCCGACACACACGCTCCCCGACACACACACTCCAACACGCTCCAACACACACGCTCCAACACACACACTCCAACACGTGCTCCAACACACTCTCCAACACATGCTCCAACACACTCTCCAACACACACACTCTCCAACACACACGCTCCAACACACTCTCCAACACACACGCTCTCCAACACACACGCTCCAACACTCGCTCCAACACACACGCGCTCCAACACACACGCTCCCCAACACACACTCTCCCCGACACACACGCTCCAACACACACGCTCCCCGACACACACGCTCCAACACACACGCTCCCCGACACACACGCTCCCCGACACACACGTTCCAACACACACGCTCCCCAACACACACTCTCCGACACACACGCTCCAACACACACGCTCCCCAACACACACGCTCCAACACACACACTCCAACACGCTCCCCGACACACACGCTCCAACACACGCTCCAACACACACGCTCTCCGACACACACGCTCCAACACACACGCTCCCCGACACACACGCTCCAACACACACGCTCCCCGACACACACGCTCCCCGACACACACGCTCCAACACACACGCTCCCCGACACACACTCTCCAACACACGCTCCAACACACACACTCCAGCACACGCTCCCCGACACACACGCTCCAACACACACGCTCCCCGACACACACACGCTCCAACACACACGCTCCAACACACACGCTCCAACACACACGCTCCAACACACACGCTCCCCGACACACACACTCCAACACGCTCCCCGACACACACGCTCCCCGACACACACGCTCCAACACACACGCTCCCCGACACACACTCTCCAACACACACACTCCAGCACACGCTCCGACACACACTCTCCAACACACACTCCGACACACACGCTCCAACACACACTCTCCAACACACACGCTCTCCGACACACACGCTCCCCGACACACACACTCTCCAACACACACTCCGACACACACGCTCCCCAACACACACGCTCCCCGACACACACGCTCCAACACACACGCTCCCCGACACACACGCTCCCCAACACACACGCTCCCCGACACACACGCTCCGACACACACGCTCCCCGACACACTCTCCAACACACTCTCCAACACACGCTCCAACACACACTCCAACACACACTCTCCAACACATGCTCCAACACTCGCTCCAACACACACGCTCCAACACACACACGCTCCAACACACACGCTCCCCGACACACACGCTCCAACACACACACTCCCCGACACACACTCTCCAACACGCTCCCCGACACACACACACACACGCCGGGAGGCGCCAGCGTGCACCTGGTAGCGCCCCAGCGTGATGGTGATGGTGACGTCGATGGGCGTGTTGGCCTGGCCTGCCACCGACTTGAGCAACGACATGAAGAGCAGCGGGAACCACACGATGCAGATGAGCAGCACCACGATCATGCCGCCCATGCCGTACTTGACCACTTTCTTCTTCTTCTGTCCCTTGGGCTGTGGGTACCTCTGTCGGGAGGGCGGGCAAGTGGGGTGGGGGTGGGGTGATGGGGTGGGTGAGGTGGTTGGGTGGGGGTGGGGGGGGTGGGGGTGGGGTGGGTGGGGTGGGGTGGGGTGGGGTGGGGTGGGGTGGGTGGGTGGGGTGGGTGGGTGGGGTGGGTGGGTGGGGGTGGGGAGTGGGTGGGGTGGGGTGAGGTGATTGGGTGGGGTGGGGTGGGTGGGGTGGGGTGGGGTGGGGTGGGTGGGGTGGGTGGGTGGGGTGGGTGGGTGGGTGGGGTGGGTGCGTGGGTGGGGTGGGGGTGGGGTGATTGGGTGGGGTGGGGTGGGGTGGTGGTGGGTGGGGGTGGGGTGAGGTGGTTGGGTGGGGTGAGGTGGGGTGGGGTGATTGGGTGGGGTGGGGTGGGTGGGGTGGGTGGGGTGGGTGGCATGGGGGCGGGCATGTGGGTGGGGTGGGTGGGTGGGGTGGTTAGTATTGGTGGTGTCAATGGGTGGCGTGGGGGCGGGCAGGTGGGGTGGGGTGGGTGGGGTGGGTGGGTGGGGTGGGTGGGGTAGGGTGGGGTGAGGTGGGGTGAGGTGATTGGGTGGGGTGGGTGAGGGGAGTGGGTTGGGTGAGTGGGGTGGGTGGGGTGGGGTGGGTGGGGTGGGGTGGGTGGGGTGGGGTGAGGTGATTGGGTGGGGTGGGTGGGGGTGGTTGGCATTGGTGGCGTCAATGGGTGGCGTGGGGGCGGGCAGGTGGGGTGGGGTGGCGAGTGGGCGGCGCCGTGGGGTGGTGGAGGGCAATGTCGCACAACCTCAAAACGAGCATTATGTGGTTCCCACCGCACTACCCACCCCCACCGCCCCCACGAACGCACGCCCCCACTAAACACTCGAGGAGGAATCACGTGGTGCGATGGGTTTTCACCCGAGGACCCCGCTAGCAGGGACGTTCCACGGTTTCCCCCTGACCAGGAAATTGGCTGAGCCCCCCCCCCCCCTCCAAAAAAGGGGGGGCATGGAGCTTTCCAGGCCGGCCGCGACCAAGCATACACAGCCAGTTTACCCTGGCGACAGGCTAAACAGCGGGCTGGGAGGGAAAAGCCTCCAGGCGTAGAGGAGGATTTAAGAGGGAGGAACCGAGGGGATTACCGGTGAGTCAGCGGCGGGGGAAACGCAGGCACAGGGACAATGGAAAGGGTGGTTGGGGGGGTGGTGGTGGTGGGGGATGACGTGACCCCCTCCCCCCGCCCCCCGCCCCCCGCCCCCCGCTCCCCGGCCCCCCGGCCCCCCGCAACGGCCAAAGCGCTCAAAACGTCCGCAAACGAGGATTCGATTGGACGGCGCAGGATGACGTCACGTGACCCGGGGGTCAAGGGGGCTTCGGGAACAGTGGGGGTGGAGGGAGGGAGAGATTGGGTCAGAGTTCGTTCTGGAGCGGGAGAGAGGTGAATACCGGCGGGGAGTGGGGAGGGGGGCATCAGCCCCCCCCCCCACAATTACGTGAACGTGAATTATCCGTAATGGAGGTTTTTTTTTTGGGGGGGGGGGGGGGTAAAATCGTGTAAATATATAAATGTTGCGTCGTGAAACTCCGCCACCACCCGACACAGCCAACCACTACACTATACACTACACTATACACTACACTATACACTACAATATACACTACACTATATACTACACTACACCACACACTACACTACACGCTACACTACACACTGCACTATACACTGCACTATACACTACACTATACACTACACTATACACTACACTATACACTACACTATACACTACACTATACACTACACTACACTATACACTACACTATACACTACATTATACACTATACACTACACGCTACACTATACACTGCACTATACACTACACTATACACTACACACTACACTATACACTACACTATACACTGCACTATACACTGCACTATACACTACACTATACACTACTACACTATACACTACTACACTATACACTACACTACACACTACACTATACACTACACTAAACACTACACACTACACTACACACTACTATACACTACGCTATATACTACAAACTACACTACACTATACACTACGCTATATACTACAAACTACACTACACTATACACTACTCTATATACTACAAACTACACTACACTATACACTACTACACTATACACTACTACACTATACACTACACTATGCACTACACACTACACTATACACTACACACTACTATACACGACTGTACACTACACTATACACTACTATACACTACTACACTATACACTACTACACTATACACTACTATACACTACACTATACAACTACTATACACTACTATACACTACACTAAACACTACACTACACACACTATACACTACTATACACTACACTCTACACTACTATACACTCGACCATATACTACACTATACACTACTACACACTACACTATACACTACACACTACTATACACGACTGTACACTACACTATACACTACTATACACTACACTATACAACTACTATACACTACCATACACTACACTATAATACACTACTATACACTACTATGCACTACACTATACACTACTATACACTAATTCAGCATGCTACTTTGCTGGCTTAGTCTCTGACACGGCCATCGTGAACCCTCTGACAGAGACACCCAGACCCAGGGCTTGAACCCAGCCTCTCAGTGTCTCTGACACGGCCATTATGAACCCCCTGATAGAGAGAGAGACACCCAGACCCAGGGCTCGAACCCAGGCTCTCAGTGTCTCCGACACGGCCATTATGAACCCCCTGATAGAGAGAGAGACACCCAGACCCAGGGCTCGAACCCAGGCTCTCAGTGTCTCCGACACGGCCACTATGAACCCACTGACAGAGAGAGAGACACCCAGACCCAGGGCTTGAACCCAGGCTCGCAATGTCTCTGACACGGCCACTATAAACCCCCTGATAGAGAGAGACACCCAGACCCAGGACTCGAACCCAGGTTCTCAGTGTCTCTGACACGGCCACTATAAACCCCCTGATAGAGAGAGAGAGAGACACCCAGACCCAGGGCTCGAACCCAGGCTCTCAGTGTCTCTGACACGGCCACTATGAACCCCCTGATAGAGAGAGACACCCAGACCCAGGGCTCGAACCCAGGCTCTCAGTGTCTCTCCGACACGGCCACTATAAACCCCCTGATAGAGAGAGACACCCAGACCCAGGGCTCGAACCCAGCCTCTCAGTGTCTCCGACACGGCCACTATGAACCCCCTGACAGAGAGAGAGAGACACCCAGACCCAGGGCTCGAACCCAGCCTCTCAGTGTCTCCGACACGGCCACTATGAACCCCCTGATAGAGAGAGAGACACCCAGACCCAGGGCTCGAACCCAGGCTCTCAGTGTCTCCGACACGGCCACTATGAACCCCCTGATAGAGACACCCAGACCCAGGGCTCGAACCCAGGCTCTCAGTGTCTCCGACACGGCCACTATAAACCCCCTGATAGAGACACCCAGACCCAGGGCTCGAACCCAGGCTCTGGGGTTTGTGTCGTGGCGCCCCCCACCCTCCCACCACCACCCCCTCCTGCCCCCCCCCACGCTGTCCCCACCTTCTCCGACTCGCGCCAGCACTTGAGGATGAAGATGTTGGCATAGATGTCCTCCACGCACATCCAGTTGGAGAGGCTGAGCGTAGTGTCGGTCCACACCCAGTCCATGACAGCGCGCAGCTCAATGAGGAACGGCACCAGGCGGAATCTGGGGGGCGGGCGGAGGGGGGGGTTTGAGGGGTGCGGTCTTTTAGCGCTGGTTGTTTGAGTCTGCACTCACTCACCCACTCAATCACTCACACACTCACTCAACCACACACTCACTCAACCACTCACCCACCCATCCACCCACTCACCCACTCAATCACTCACACACCCACTCAATCACTCACACACCCACTCACTCACTCACCCACCCACTCACCCACCCACCCACCCACTCACCCACTCAATCACTCATACACTCACTCAACCACTCACCCACCCATCCACCCACTCACCCACTCAATCACTCACACACCCACTCACTCACTCACCCACCCACTCACTCACTCACCCACCGACCCACTCACTCACTCACCTACCCACCCACTCACTCACCCACCCACCCACCCACTCACCCACCCACCCACTCACTCACTCACCCACACACCCACCCGACCTAGCGACCCACCGACACATCCGCAGACCCACCCACCGACCAACCCACCTATCCATTCACTCACTCACTCATCCATTCACTCACCCACCCACCCACCTATCCATTCACTCACTCATTCACCCACCCATCCATTCACTCACCCACCCATCCATTCACTCACTCACCCACCCACCCATCCATTCCCTCACTCACCCATCCATTCCCTCACTCACCCATCCATTCACTCACTCACCCACCCACCCACCCGACCTACGGACCCACCCACACATCCGCAGACCCAACCACCCACCTACCAACCAACCCACCCATACATTCGCTCAATCACTTACCCACCCACCAATCCATTCACTCACTCACTCACCCATCCATCCATGCACTCACTCACTCACCCACCCATTCACTCACTCACCCACTCACTCACTCACTCACCCACCCACTCACCCACCCACCCACCCACTCACCCACTCAATCACTCATACACTCACTCAACCACTCACCCACCCATCCACCCACTCACCCACTCACCCACTCAATCACTCATACACTCACTCAACCACTCACCCACCCATCCACCCACTCACCCACTCAATCACTCACACACCCACTCACTCACTCACTCACCCACCCACTCACTCACTCACTCACCCACCGACCCACTCACTCACTCACCTACCCACCCACTCACTCACCCACCCACCCACCCACTCACCCACCCACTCACTCACTCACCCACACACCCACCCGACCTAGCGACCCACCCACACATCCGCAGACCCACCCACCGACCAACCCACCTATCCATTCACTCACTCACTCATCCATTCACTCACCCACCCACCTATCCATTCACTCACTCATTCACCCACCCATCCATTCACTCACCCACCCATCCATTCACTCACTCACCCACCCACCCATCCATTCCCTCACTCACCCATCCATTCCCTCACTCACCCATCCATTCACTCACTCACCCACCCACCCACCCGACCTACGGACCCACCCACACATCCGCAGACCCAACCACCCACCTACCAACCCACCTATCCATTAACTCACTCACTCACTCACCCATCCATTCACTCACTCACTCACCCACTCACCAACCAACCCACCCACTCACCAACCAACCCACCCATACATTCGCTCAATCACTTACCCACCCACCAATCCATTCACTCACTCACTCACCCATCCATCCATGCACTCACTCACTCACCCACCCATTCACTCACTCACCCACTCACTCACTCACTCACCCACCCACTCACCCACCCACCCACCCACTCACCCACTCAATCACTCATACACTCACTCAACCACTCACCCACCCATCCACCCACTCACCCACTCACCCACTCAATCACTCATACACTCACTCAACCACTCACCCACCCATCCACCCACTCACCCACTCAATCACTCACACACCCACTCACTCACTCACTCACCCACCCACTCACTCACTCACTCACCCACCGACCCACTCACTCACTCACCTACCCACCCACTCACTCACCCACCCACCCACCCACTCACCCACCCACTCACTCACTCACCCACACACCCACCCGACCTAGCGACCCACCCACACATCCGCAGACCCACCCACCGACCAACCCACCTATCCATTCACTCACTCACTCATCCATTCACTCACCCACCCACCTATCCATTCACTCACTCATTCACCCATCCATTCACTCACCCACCCATCCATTCACTCACTCACCCACCCACCCATCCATTCCCTCACTCACCCATCCATTCCCTCACTCACCCATCCATTCACTCACTCACCCACCCACCCACCCGACCTACGGACCCACCCACACATCCGCAGACCCAACCACCCACCTACCAACCCACCTATCCATTAACTCACTCACTCACCCATCCATTCACTCACTCACTCACTCACCCACTCACCAACCAACCCACCCACTCACCAACCAACCCACCCATACATTCGCTCAATCACTTACCCACCCACCAATCCATTCACTCACTCACTCACCCATCCATCCATGCACTCACTCACTCACCCACCCATTCACTCACTCACCCACCCATCCACTCACTCACTCACCCACCCATTCACTCACTTACCCACCCACCAATCCATTCACTCACTCACCCACCCACCCACCAATCCATTCACTGACTCACTCACTCACCCACCCACCTATCCATCCATCCATTCACTCACTCACTTACCCACTCACCAATCCATTCACTCACTCACCCACCTATCCATCCATTCACTCACTCACCCATCCATCCACTCACTCACTCACTCACCCACCCATCCATCCATTCAATCACTCACCCACCCACTCACCCACCCACCCACAGCCACCCCACAGCACCCACCCCTGGAAGAGAAAGAGGTTCAGGTAATTGTAGCTCTTGGTGAGGAAGTTGCCCAGGATGCGCGTGGGGTAGCCGCAGCGGATCTGGTAGGCCGAGAGGCCGAAGTAGACGCACTTCACAAAGTTCACTCACTCACTCACTCACCCACCTATCCATCCATCCATCCACTCACTCACCCACCCACCCACCCATTCACTCATTCACTCACTCACCCATCCATCCACCCATCCATCCATTCACTCACTCACCCATTCACTCACTGACCCACCCACCCATTCACTGACTCGCTCACTCACTTACCCACCCACCAATCCATTCACTCACTCACCCATCCATCCATCCATTCACTCACCTCACCCACCCATCCATCCATCCATTTACTCACTCACTCACCCACCCACCCACCCATTCACTCACTCACCCACCCAACCATCCACTCACTCACTCACCCACCCATTCACTCACTCAACCACCCATCCACTCACTCACTCAACCACCCATCCACTCACTCAACCACCCATCCACTCACTCACTCAACCACCCATCCACTCACTCAACCACCCACCCATTCACTCACTCACCCATCCATCCATCCATTCACTCACCCACTCACCCACCCAGCCAACCCACGGCACCCACCCCTGGAAGAGAAAGAGGTTCAGGTAATTGTAGCTCTTGGTGAGGAAGTTGCCCAGGATGCGCGTGGGGTAGCCACAGCGGATCTGGTAGGCCGAGAGGCCGAAGTAGACGCACTTCACAAAGTTCACTCACTCACCCACCCATCCATCCACTCACTCACTCACTGACCCATCCATCCATTCACTCACTCACTCACTCACCCATCCATCCATTCATTCACTCACTCACTCACCCACCCATTCACTCACCCATCCATCCATCCATTCACTCACTCAATCACTCACCCATTCACTCACTGACCCACCCACCAATCCATTCACTCACTCACTCACCCACCCATCCATCCATCCATTCACTCACTCACTCACTTACCCACCCACCAATCCATTCACTCACTCACTCACCCACCCATCCATCCATTCATTCAATCACCCACCCACTCACCCACCCACAGCCACCCCACAGCACCCACCCCTGGAAGAGAAAGAGGTTCAGGTAATTGTAGCTCTTGGTGAGGAAGTTGCCCAGGATGCGCGTGGGGTAGCCGCAGCGGATCTGGTAGGCCGAGAGGCCGAAGTAGACGCACTTCACAAAGTTCACTCACTCACTCACCCACCTATCCATCCATCCATCCATTCACTCACTCACCCACCCACCCACCCATTCACTCATTCACTCACTCACCCATCCATCCACCCATCCATCCATTCACTCACTCACCCATTCACTCACTGACCCACCCACCCATTCACTGACTCGCTCACTCACTTACCCACCCACCAATCCATTCACTCACTCACCCATCCACCCATCCATTCACTCACCTCACCCATCCATCCATCCATTTACTCACTCACTCACCCACCCACCCACCCATTCACTCACTCACCCACCCAACCATCCACTCACTCACTCACCCACCCATTCACTCACTCAACCACCCATCCACTCACTCACTCAACCACCCATCCACTCACTCAACCACCCATCCACTCACTCACTCAACCACCCATCCACTCACTCAACCACCCACCCATTCACTCACTCACCCATCCATCCATCCATTCACTCACCCACTCACCCACCCAGCCACCCCACAGCACCCACCCCTGGAAGAGAAAGAGGTTCAGGTAATTGTAGCTCTTGGTGAGGAAGTTGCCCAGGATGCGCGTGGGGTAGCCGCAGCGGATCTGGTAGGCCGAGAGGCCGAAGTAGACGCACTTCACAAAGTTCACTCACTCACTCACCCACCTATCCATCCATCCATCCACTCACTCACCCACCCACCCACCCATTCACTCATTCACTCACTCACCCATCCATCCACCCATCCATTCACTCACCCATTCACTCACTGACCCACCCACCCATTCACTGACTCACTCACTCACTTACCCACCCACCAATCCATTCACTCACTCACCCATCCATCCATCCATTCACTCACTCACCCATCCATCCATCCATTCACTCACTCACTCACCCATCCATCCATCCATCCATTTACTCACTCACTCACCCACCCACCCACCCATTCACTCACTCACTCACCCACCCACCCATCCACTCACTCACTCACCCACCCATTCACTCACTCACTCAACCACCCATCCACTCACTCACTAAACCACCCATCCACTCACTCAACCACCCATCCACTCACTCACTCAACCACCCATCCACTCACTCAACCACCCATTCACTCACTCACCCATCCATCCATCCATTCACTCACCCACCCACCCATCCACTCACTCACTCACTCACCCACCCACCCACCCAGCCACCCCACGGTACCCACCCCTGGAAGAGAAAGAGGTTCAGGTAATTGTAGCTCTTGGTGAGGAAGTTGCCCAGGATGCGCGTGGGGTAGCCACAGCGGATCTGGTAGGCCGAGAGGCCGAAGTAGACGCACTTCACAAAGTTCACTCACTCACCCATCCATCCATCCATTCACTCACTCACTCACTGACCCATCCATCCATTCACTCACTCACTCACCCATCCATCCATTCATTCACTCACTCACTCACCCACCCATTCACTCACCCATCCATCCATCCATTCACTCACTCAATCACTCACTCACCCATTCACTCACTCACCCACCCACCAATCCATTCACTCACTCACTCACTCACCCACCCATCCATCCATCCATTCACTCACTCACTCACTCACTTACCCACCCACCAATCCATTCACTCACTCACTCACTCACCCATCCATCCATCCACTCACCCACCCACCCACTCACCCACCCACAGCCACCCCACAGCACCCACCCCTGGAAGAGAAAGAGGTTCAGGTAATTGTAGCTCTTGGTGAGGAAGTTGCCCAGGATGCGCGTGGGGTAGCCACAGCGGATCTGGTAGGCCGAGAGGCCGAAGTAGACGCACTTCACAAAGTTCACTCACTCACTCACCCACCTATCCATCCATCCATCCACTCACTCACCCACCCACCCACCCATTCACTCACTCACTCACCCATCCATCTACCCATCCATTCACTCACTCACCCATTCACTCACTGACCCACCCACCCATTCACTGACTCACTCACTCACCCACCCACCAATCCATTCACTCACTCACCCATCCATCCATCCATTCACTCACTCACCCATCCATCCATTCACTCACTCACTCACTCACCCACCCACCCATCCATCCATCCATTTACTCACTCACTCACCCACCCACCCACCCATTCACTCACTCACTCACCCACCCAACCATCCACTCACTCACTCACCCACCCATTCACTCACTCACTCAACCACCCATCCACTCACTCACTAAACCACCCATCCACTCACTCAACCACCCATCCACTCACTCACCCACCCATCCATCCACTCACTCACTCACCCACCCATTCACTCACTCACTCACTCACCCATCCATCCATCCATTCACTCACCCACTCACCCACCCAGCCACCCCACGGCACCCACCCCTGGAAGAGAAAGAGGTTCAGGTAATTGTAGCTCTTGGTGAGGAAGTTGCCCAGCATGCGCGTGGGGTAGCCACAGCGGATCTGGTAGGCCGAGAGGCCGAAGTAGACGCACTTCACAAAGTTCACTCACTCACTCACCCACCTATCCATCCATCCATTCACTCACTCACCCACCCACCCACCCATTCACTCATTCACTCACTCACCCATCCATCCACCCATCCATCCATTCACTCACTCACCCATTCACTCACTGACCCACCCACCCATTCACTGACTCGCTCACTCACTTACCCACCCACCAATCCATTCACTCACTCACCCATCCATCCATCCACTCACTCACCCATCCATCCATTCACTCACTCACTCACCCATCCATCCATCCATCCATTTACTCACTCACTCACCCACCCACCCACCCATTCACTCACTCACTCACCCACCCATTCACTCACTCACTCAACCACCCATCCACTCACTCACTAAACCACCCATCCACTCACTAAACCACCCATCCACTCACTCAACCACCCATCCACTCACTCACTCAACCACCCATCCACTCACTCACTCACTCACCCATTCACTCACTCACTCAACCACCCATCCACTCACTCACTCAACCACCCATCCACTCACTCACTCAACCACCCATCCACTCACTCAACCACCCACCCATTCACTCACTCACCCATCCATCCATCCATTCACTCACCCACTCACCCACCCAGCCAACCCACGGCACCCACCCCTGGAAGAGAAAGAGGTTCAGGTAATTGTAGCTCTTGGTGAGGAAGTTGCCCAGGATGCGCGTGGGGTAGCCGCAGCGGATCTGGTAGGCCGAGAGGCCGAAGTAGACGCACTTCACAAAGTTCACTCACTCACCCATCCATCCATCCATTCACTCACTCACTCACTGACCCATCCATCCATTCACTCACTCACTCACCCATCCATCCATTCATTCACTCACTCACTCACCCACCCATTCACTCACCCATCCATCCATCCATTCACTCACTCAATCACTCACTCACCCATTCACTCACTCACCCACCCACCAATCCATTCACTCACTCACTCACTCACCCACCCATCCATCCATCCATTCACTAACTCACTCACTCACTTACCCACCCACCAATCCATTCACTCACTCACTCACTCACCCATCCATCCATTCACTCACCCACTCACCCACCCACAGCCACCCCACAGCACCCACCCCTGGAAGAGAAAGAGGTTCAGGTAATTGTAGCTCTTGGTGAGGAAGTTGCCCAGGATGCGCGTGGGGTAGCCACAGCGGATCTGGTAGGCCGAGAGGCCGAAGTAGACGCACTTCACAAAGTTCACTCACTCACTCACCCACCTATCCATCCATCCATTCACTCACTCACCCACCCATTCACTCACTCACTCACTCACCCATCCATCCACCCATCCATCCATTCACTCACTCACCCATTCACTCACTGACCCACCCACCCATTCACTGACTCACTCACTCACTTACCCACCCACCAATCCATTCACTCACTCACCCATCCATCCATCCATTCACTCACCCATCCATCCATCCATTCACTCACTCACTCACTCACCCACCCATCCATCCATCCATTTACTCACTCACTCACCCACCCATTCACTCACTCACCCACCCAACCATCCACTCACTCACTCACCCACCCATTCACTCACTCACTCAACCACCCATCCACTCACTCACTAAACCACCCATCCACTCACTCAACCACCCATCCACTCACTCACTCAACCACCCATCCACTCACTCAACCACCCACCCATTCACTCACTCACCCATCCATCCATCCATTCACTCACCCACCCACCCATCCACTCACTCACTCACTCACCCACCCACCCACCCAGCCACCCCACGGCACCCACCCCTGGAAGAGAAAGAGGTTCAGGTAATTGTAGCTCTTGGTGAGGAAGTTTCCCAGGATGCGCGTGGGGTAGCCACAGCGGATCTGGTAGGCCGAGAGGCCGAAGTAGACGCACTTCACAAAGTACCACAGCTGGGCCACGATGTTGTCACTGAACTTCCTGCACAACAACACAACAACAAACAATACACAACAACAACACGCAACAACAATGTACAACAACAAATACACAGCAACAACACACAACAAGCAACACACAACACAATACACAACAAGCAATAAACACAATACACAACAATACACAACAACAATGTACAACAACAACAAACAATACACAACAACACACAACAATAATGTACAACAACAATACACAACAACAACACACAACAACAACAAACAACAGACAACATCAATACACAACACACAAGCATTAAACACAATACACAACAACAACAATGTACAACAATACACAACAATAATACACAACAATAATACACAATAACACACTACAACAACACACAACAATACACAACAAGCAAATGCATTACCACACTAACAAATAACAACACTCCACCTCCTCCACCCATCCCCCTCCCCCCCATCCCACCTCACATCCCCCTCCCTCCTCCCTCCTCCCCCTCCCTCCCCCACCCACCCCACCCACCCACCCACCCCACCCACCTCTCGGTGACCTCCGGCAGGATGAAGAACATCCCGACGTGGATGCCGAAGACGAGCACCACCTGGAACACCACCTTGCCCAGCCCCTCCCCCTAACCCCTCCCCACCCACCACTCCACCCACCCACCCCACCCACCCCACCCACCCCCACTCACCCCACCCACCCCCACCCACCCCACCCACCTCTCGGTGCCCTGATCACCAAACTAACTCACCCACTCAACAACTTACCCAACAACCAACCACCCAGACACCCACCCATCCATCCACCCCACCACACTCACCCACCCCACCCACCACCCCACCCACCCCACCCACCACCCACCCCACCCACCCCACCCACCTCTCGGTGACCTCCGGCAGGATGAAGAACATCCAGACGTGGATGCCGAAGACGGGCACCACCTGGAACACCACCTTGCCCAGCACCTCCCCCTAACCCCCCACCCACCCACCACTCCACCCACCCACCCCACCCACCCTACCCACCCCACCCACCCCACCCACCCCCACCCACCCCACCCACCTCTCGGTGCCCTGATCACCAAACTAACTCACCCACTCAACAACTTACCCAACAACCAACCACCCAGACACCCACCCATCCATCCACCCCACCACACTCACCCACCCCACCCACCCCACCCACCACCCACCCACCCACCCCACCCACCTCTCGGTGACCTCCGGCAGGATGAAGAACATCCAGACGTGGATGCCGAAGATGAGCACCACCTGGAACACCACCTTGCCCAGCACCTCCTCCTAACCCCACCCACCCACCCACCACTCCCACCCACCCCACCCACCACCCACCCACCCTACCCACCCCACCCACCCCACCCACCCCACCCACCCCACCCACCTCTCGGTGCCCTGATCACCAAACTAACTCACCCACTCAACAACTTACCCAACAACCAACCACCCAGACACCCACCTATCCATCCACCCCACCACACTCACCCACCCCACCCACCACCCCACCCACCCCACCCACCACCCACCCACCCACCCCACCCACCTCTCGGTGACCTCCGGCAGGATGAAGAACATCCAGACGTGGATGCCGAAGATGAGCACCACCTGGAACACCACCTTGCCCAGCACCTCCCCCTAACCCCACCCACCCACCACTCCACCCACCCCACCCACCCCACCCACCCCACCCACCCCACCCACCCCACCCACCTCTCGGTGCCCTGATCACCAAACTAACTCACCCACTCAACAACTTACCCAACAACCAACCACCCAGACACCCACCCATCCATCCACCCCACCACACTCACCCACCCCACCCACCACCCCACCCACCCCACCCACCACCCACCCCACCCACCCCACCCACCTCTCGGTGACCTCCGGCAGGATGAAGAACATCCAGACGTGGATGCCGAAGACGGGCACCACCTGGAACACCACCTTGCCCAGCACCTCCCCCTAACCCCCCACCCACCCACCACTCCACCCACCCACCCCACCCACCCTACCCACCCCACCCACCCCACCCACCCCCACCCACCCCACCCACCTCTCGGTGCCCTGATCACCAAACTAACTCACCCACTCAACAACTTACCCAACAACCAACCACCCAGACACCCACCCATCCATCCACCCCACCACACTCACCCACCCCACCCACCCCACCCACCACCCACCCACCCACCCCACCCACCTCTCGGTGACCTCCGGCAGGATGAAGAACATCCAGACGTGGATGCCGAAGATGAGCACCACCTGGAACACCACCTTGCCCAGCACCTCCTCCTAACCCCACCCACCCACCCACCACTCCCACCCACCCCACCCACCACCCACCCACCCTACCCACCCCACCCACCCCACCCACCCCACCCACCCCACCCACCTCTCGGTGCCCTGATCACCAAACTAACTCACCCACTCAACAACTTACCCAACAACCAACCACCCAGACACCCACCTATCCATCCACCCCACCACACTCACCCACCCCACCCACCCCCCCCCCCACCCCACCCACCACCCACCCACCCACCCCACCCACCTCTCGGTGACCTCCGGCAGGATGAAGAACATCCAGACGTGGATGCCGAAGATGAGCACCACCTGGAACACCACCTTGCCCAGCACCTCCCCCTAACCCCACCCACCCACCACTCCACCCACCCCACCCACCCCACCCACCCCACCCACCCCACCCACCCCACCCACCTCTCGGTGCCCTGATCACCAAACTAACTCACCCACTCAACAACTTACCCAACAACCAACCACCCAGACACCCACCCATCCATCCACCCCACCACACTCACCCACCCCACCCACCCACCCACCCCACCCACCACCCACCCACCCACCCCACCCACCTCTCGGTGACCTCCGGCAGGATGAAGAACATCCAGACGTGGATGCCGAAGACAAGCACCACCTGGAACACCACCTTGCCCAGCACCTCCCCCTAACCCCACCCACCCACCCACCACTCCACCCACCCACCCCACCCACCACCCACCCACCCACCCCACCCACCTCTCGGTGACCTCCGGCAGGATGAAGAACATCCAGACGTGGATGCCGAAGACGGGCACCACCTGGAACACCACCTTGCCCAGCACCTCCCCCTAACCCCACCCACCCACCCACCACTCCACCCACCCCACCCACCACCCACCCCACCCACCCCACCCACCTCTCGGTGACCTCCGGCAGGATGAAGAACATCCAGACGTGGATGCCGAAGACGGGCACCACCTGGAACACCACCTTGCCCAGCACCTCCTCCTAACCCCACCCACCCACCCACCACTCCACCCACCCACCCCACCCACCACCCACCCACCCACCCCACCCACCTCTCGGTGACCTCCGGCAGGATGAAGAACATCCAGACGTGGATGCCGAAGACGAGCACCACCTGGAACACCACCTTGCCCAGCACAGACTTGCGCAGGTACAGGGCCCGGTCCACCACCATGGTGCCGAACTGGATGAGGAGCATGACGAGGAAGGCCTGGGGCACCTGGTCCTCGGACAGCGTCGACGCAATGTCCGCCGCTGCCGAGTGTTTCTTCACGTGGGTGGGAGGGGGGGGGGGAGGTGGGGAGGGAGGGA
>NC_046137.1:3269169-3289265 GCF_010993605.1 Petromyzon marinus | reverse complement strand
CTCTGCTGTTAAACCGGAGCCGGTCATGAGCACACTGCCCAGGTATGGGAAACTCTCCACTCTCTCCACAACTGCCCCATCACCGATTGGGAGTTGTGGGGGTGGAGTGTCCGATAGTACAAAATACCCAGGCAGGTGCTTAGTTTTGGTGGGGCTGATGTTAAGGCCCCACCTCTTAGTGACACACTCCAGTTTCAGCAGCAGCGTCTCCAACTCCTCCTCTGAATGAGCAGCAATTACCAAATCATCGGCATACACAAGGTGGTTGACCAATAGGGAGCCATTCCTTGACCGCACCCGGGCATCGATCAGCTTCCCAATGTATCTGTACCAGATGGAAATTCCTCCGGTTCAGCTACTGAAGGCTTGACGAACTACGTGGTCGAAAAAGATGTTAAATAATGTTGGAGCCAGGTGTACAGGAAATGGCTCTGACTCCCGGCCACGTAGTTTTACCCGGGCCCGCTCACAATCATGAAGGTCCTTAATGATCGTGAGCAGCAGGTCAGGGACTCCAAAAGCACGAAGAACAACCCAGAGACCAGGCCTACTGATGGTATCATAGGCCTTGACCAGGTCAATAAAGCAGAGATGTAGGTCTTGCTGGAATTCCCTACACCTCTGCTGTAGCAGACGGACAGAAAATATGGCATCTGTGCAGGACCGCCCTTTCCTGAAACCGCATTGGGGCTCCGCAAGCCTCTCCTCAGCCTGCCTAGCAAGGCAACACACGTACACACAAAGACACACACGTACACACACACGTACACACACATCCACAAAGACACACACGTACACACACATCCACAAAGACACACACGTACACACACAAAGACACACACGTACACACACACACAAAGACACACATGTACACACACACACACAAAGACACACACGTACACACACACACAAAAACACACACACACCCACAAAGAGACACACGTACACACACACACACCCACAAAGACACACACGTACACACACACACACCCACAAAGACACACACGTACACACACACAAAGACACACACGTACACACACACAAGTACACACACACACACAAAGACACACGTACACACCCACACAAAGACACACGTACACACCCACACAAAGACACACGTACACACACACACACACACAAAGACACACGTACACACACACCCACAAAGACACACACGTACACACACCCACGAAGACACACACGTACACACACACAAAGACACACACGTACACACACACACAAAGACACACACGTACACACACACAAGTACACACACACACAAAGACACACACGTACACACACAAAGACACACACGTACACACACACACAAAGACACACACGTACACACACACACAAAGACACACGTACACACACCCACAAAGACACACACGTACACACACACACAAAGACACACACGTACACACACCCACAAAGACACACACGTACACACACTCACAAAGACACACAAAGACACACACGTACACACACACGTACACACACACACACGCACATGCGCTGTGTCGGCAGTATGCGCTGCTGCATGCAGGCATCACAACATGAGGGGCATGCATGCAAGGCACGGGCGACCAGGCACGGGACACAACACGGGGAGACACCACAGCAACACCACAGCAACACCACAGCAACACCACAGCAACACCACAGCAATCCACAAGGAGACACAGCAACACCACAGCAACACCACAGCAACACCACAGCAACACCACAGCAATACACAAGGAGACACAGCAATCCACAAGGACACACAGCAACACCACAGCAACACCACAGCAACACCACAGCAACACCACAGCAATCCACAAGGACACACAGCAATCCACAAGGACACACAGCAACACCACAGCAACACCACAGCAATCCACAAGGAGACACAGCAATCCACAAGGACACACAGCAACACCACAGCAACACCACAGCAACACCACAGCAACACCACAGCAATCCACAAGGAGACACAGCAATCCACAAGGACACACAGCAATCCACAAGGACACACAGCAACACCACAGCAACACCACAGCAACACCACAGCAACACCACAGCAATCCACAAGGAGACCACAGCAATCCACAAGGACACACAGCAACACCACAGCAACACCACAGCAATCCACAAGGAGACCACAGCAATCCACAAGGACACACAGCAATCGACAAACAGACACAGCAATCCACAAGGAGACACAGCAATCCACAAGGAGACACAGCAACACCACAGCAACACCACAGCAATCCACAAGGAGACCACAGCAATCCACAAGGACACACAGCAATCCACAAACAGACACAGCAATCCACAAGGAGACACAGCAATCCACAAGGAGACACAGCAACACCACAGCAACACCACAGCAATCCACAAGGAGACCACAGCAATCCACAAGGACACACAGCAATCCACAAACAGACACAGCAATCCAAAAGGAGACACAGCAATCCACAAGGAGACAGCAATCACAGCAATCCACAAGCAGACACAGCAATCCACAGCAATCCACAGCAATCACAGCAATCCACAGCAATCCACAGCAATCCACAAGCAGACACAGCAATCCAGAGCAATCCACAAGCAGACACAGCAATCCAGAGCAATCCACAGCAATCACAGCAATCCACAGCAATCCACAGCAATCCACAAGTAGACACAGCAATCCACAGCAATCACAGCAATCCACAGGGGGACACAGCAATCCACAGCAATCACAGCAATCCACATAAATCCACAAGCAGACACAGCAATCCACAGCAATCCACATCAATCACAGCAATCCACAAGCAGACACAGCAATCCACAGCAATCACAGCAATCCACAGCAATCACAGCAATCCACAGCAATCAACAAGGAGACACAGCAATCCACAGCAATCACAGCAATCCACAGCAATCCACAGCAATCACAGCAATCCACAAGGAGACACAGCAATCCACAGCAATCCACAAGGAGACACAGCAATCTACAGCAATGCACAAGGAGACCACGGCAATCCACAAGGAAACACAGCAATCCACAGCAATCCACAGGGGGACACAGCAATCCACAGCAATCCACAGCAATCCACAAGGAGACACAGCAATCTACAGCAATGCACAAGGAGACCACGGCAATCCACAAGGAGACCACGGCAATCCACAAGGAGACACAGCAATCCACAGCAATCCACAGGGGGACACAGCAATCCACAGCAATCCACAGCAATCCACAAGGAGACAGCTGTGCACAGCACCGGCACCGGGCTAAACCACGTGGTGGTGGTGGCGGTGGTGGCAGGGAGATTGTGAGATTATTGAGATGATTTGGCTGCTGTTGTTGCTATGAATTTCCACGGGACGACGACGATGATTGTATCATCCGCTAGCTCGAGCTGCTGTGATGTTGTTGTAGTTGTGGCCCAGATTCCCTCTGACAAAGAGCTACACTGTAGCTCAAGGGGGGGGGGCCTTACCTGGTAAATAATAATAATAAAAAAATAGTTTCGTTTTAGCATGGGTCTCTATGTGTATTTACATTATGAGACCTCACTTTGCCAGTAGCAAGATATAGTAATAGGTTTTTACCCTTTTATCTGGCACCAAAACTGACACCTTTATACAAGGGGATCGTGTTTGCAATAACCACAACGCAAGCGGTCAAAGATGCAAACAAAAAGAGACAACTCTGATAATGATGATGGCACCGTCCTTGAAATTGATTGGTCCACACCAGAGACGGCTTTTCTTAGAGCCCTTTAGTCTCTCCACTGGTGTTGGACCAGAAGACGCCAAAAGACGTACAACTCAAAAACAGCGCACCATCAGAGTATTGAGAGCTCGGGGTGAGCATTTACACTGAACTCTCAATACCCTGATGGTGCGCTGTTTTTGAGTTGTACGCCTTTTGGCGTCTTCTGGTCCAATACCAGTGGAGACTAAAGGGCTCTAAGAAAAGCCGTCTCGGGTGTGGACCAATCAAATTCAAGGACAGTGCCATCATCATTATTATCAGAGTTGTCTCTTTTTGTTTGTATTTTTGACCGCTTGCATTGTGGTTATTGCAAACATGATGCCTTGAATAAAGGTGTCAGTTTTGGTGCCAGATAAAAGGGTACAAACCTATTACTATCTCTATGGGTATTTGGATCTCTGTGGTTCTCTATGAGTATGGATCTCTGCTTGTCTCTATGAGTATAGGTCTCTATGAGTATGGATCTCTGCTGGTCTCTATGAGTATGGGTCTCTATGGGTCTCTGCTGGTCTCTATGAGTATGGGTCCCTATGAGTATGGATCTCTGCTGGTTTCTATGAGTATGGGTTTCTATGGGTCTCTGCTGGTCTTCATGAGTATTTTGATCTCTGCTGGTCTCTATGAGTATGGATCTTTATGGATCTCTGGATTTCTGCTGGTCTCTATGAGTATGGGTCTCTATGAGTATGGATCTCTGCTGGTCTCTATGAGTATGGGTCTCTATGAGTATGGGTCTCTGCTTGTATCCAAGTATGGGTCTTTATGGATCTGTGGATATCTGCTGATCTCTATGAGTATGGGTCTCTATGGGTCTCTGCTGGTCTCTATGAGTATGGGTCTCTATGGGTCTCTGCTGGTCTCTATGAGTATGGGTCTCTATGGGTCTCTGCTGGTCTCTATGAGTATGGGTCTCTTTGGGTCTCTGCTGGTCTCTATGAGTATGGGTCTCTATGGGTCTCTGCTGGTCTCTATGAGTATGGGTCTCTATAGGTCTCTGGATCTCTGTAGGTCGATGAGTATGGGTCTCTGCTGATCTCTATGAGTATGGGTCTCTGTGGGTCTCTGTAGGTCTATGAGTATGGGTCTCTGCTGCTATCTATGAGTATGGGTCTCTATGGGTCTCTGCTGGTCTCTATGAGTATGGGTCTCTGTGCATCTCTAGGGGTCTCCATGCGTCTCTATGAATCTCTACGGGTCTCTATGGGTCTATTTGTCTCTATGGGTCTCTATGGGTCTCTTTATCTCTATGGGTCTCTTTATCTCTATGGGTCTCTATGGGTCTATTTATCTCTACGGGTCTCTATGGGTCTCTTTATCTCTATGGGTCTCTATGGGTCTCTTCATCTCTATGGGTCTCTATGGGTCTATTTATCTCTACGGGTCTCTATGGGTCTATTTATCTCTATGGGTCTCTGTGTATCTCCATGGGGGGCAGGGGGGCGGGATGCCAAGTTGTCTAAGGCGGCACCGGTGCTGGTGCCCCAGGTCTCCGTTGAGGAGGAGGAGGAGAAGGAGGAGGAGCAGGAGGATGAGGAGGAGGAGCAGGAGGAGGAGTAGGAGGAGGAGGAGCAGGAGGAGGAGTAGTAGCATGAGCAGGAGGAGCAGGAGGAGCAGGAGGAGTAGGAGCAGGAGGAGCAGGAGGAGGAGCAGGAGGAGGAGCAGGAGGAGGAGCAGGAGGAGGAGGAGAAGGAGGAGCAGCAGGTTGAGGAGCAGCAGGAGGAGGAGTAGGAGGAGCAGGAGGAGGAGCAGGAGGAGGAGCAGGAGGAGCAGGAGGAGGATCAGGAGGAGGAGGAGCAGGAGCAGGAGGAAGAGGAGGAGCAGGAGGAGGAGCAGGAGGAGAAGGAGCAGGAGGAGGAGCAGGAGGAGGAGGAGAAAGAGGAGCAGGAGGAAGAGGAGGAGCAGGAGGAGGAGGAGCAGGAGGAGGAGTAGGAGGAGCAGGAGGGGGAGGAGCAGCAGCAGGTTGAGGATGAGGAGCAGCAGCAGGTTGAGGATGAGGAGCAGCAGGTGGAGGAGCAGCAGGTGGAGGAGGAGTGGCCGTGCCACGCCTCACGCGGCACGGCCGTTTACCTTCGCCGCCCGCGCGCACGAGCGCAGCAAAGTTCTGGGCAACCTAAGGAGGGTGCGGGGCAGTGCCAGCAGCGCCGAGCCCGCCCGGCGCACCAACTTCTACGGGGGGCAGACAGCCGGTGGCGGCACGGAGGTCACACAACCTCACCCCTCCTCCTCCTCCTCCTCGCTGGGCCGGGTTTTCTCATCTCGCTTTCTTTCTTTCTTTCCCACACTGGCCCACGTCGGAGCCGACGCCGGCGCGGTACGGGTTGGTGTTTTTCCACTGCCGAGCCGAGGCCGGGGCCGGCGCGGTACGGGTTGGTGTTTTTCCACTGCCGAGCCGAGCCGAGGCCGGGGCCGGCGCGGTACGGGTTGGTGTTTTTCCACTGCCGAGCCGAGCCGAGGCCGGGGCCGGCGCGGTACGGGTTGGTGTTTTTCCACTGCCCACATCCGAGCCGAGCCAGCACGCTACGGGTGGTGTTTTTCCACTGCCCACATCCGAGCCCAGCCAGCATGGTATGGGTGATGTTTACCACTGCCACATCCGAGCCGAGCCAGCATGGTACAGGCGGTGTTTTTCCACTGCCACATCCGAGCCAAGCCAGCACGCTATGGGTGGTGTTTTTCCACTGCCCACATCCGTGCCGAGCCAGCACGCTATGGGTGGTGTTTTTCCACTGCCCACATCCGTGCCGCGCCAGCACGCTATGGGTGGTGTTTTTCCACTGCCCACATCCGAGCCCAGCCAGCATGGTATGGGTGATGTTTACCACTGCCACATCCGAGCCGAGCCAGCACGCTATAGGTGGTGTTTTTCCACTGCCCACATCCGTGCCGAGCCAGCGCGCTATGGGTGGTATTTTTCCACTGCCCACATCCGAGCCGAGCCAGCACGGTATGGGTGGTGTTTTTCCACTGCCCACATCCGAGCCGAGCCAGCACGGTATGGGTGGTGTTTTTCCACTGCCCACATCCGAGCCGAGCCAGCACGGTATGGGTGGTGTTTTTCCACTGCCCACATCCGAGCCCAGCCAGCATAGTATGGGTGATGTTTACCACTGCCACATCCGAGCCGAGCCAGCATGGTACAGGCGGTGTTTTTCCACTGCCACATCCGAGCCGAGCCAACACGCTATGGGTGGTGTTTTTCCACTGCCCACATCCGACCCAAGCCAGCACGCTATGGGTGGTGTTTTTCCACTGCCACATCCGTGCCGAGCCAGCACGCTATGGGTGGTGTTTTTCCACTGCCCACATCCGTGCCGAGCCAGCACGCTATGGGTGGTGTTTTTCCACTGCCCACATCCGAGCCAAGCCAGCACGCTATGGGTGGTGTTTTTCCACCCACATCCGTGCCGAGCCAGCACGCTATGGGTGGTGTTTTTCCACCAAGGCTGGTTGCCGAGTTGATCTTGAATCGACCTGTGGACCCCGTCGTGGTGGTGTGGTGTGGTTATACCGTGATGGTGTGGTTGTCTTGTGGTGGTGGTGGTGGTGGTGGTGAGGTTAACCCTGTGGTGGTGGTGGTGGTGATGATGGTGGTGATGAGGTTGATCCTGTGGTGGTGATGGTGGTGGTAGTGGTGGTGGTGATGGTGGTGGCGGTGGTGATGGTGGTGGTGGTGATGGTGGTGGTGGCGGTGATGGTGGTGGTGGTGATGGTGGTGGTGATGGTGGTTGTGGTGGCAGTGGCGGTGGTGGTGGTTATGGCGGTGGTTGTGGCCGGCGCTCCCCGCGTCTCCACACCTGGAATGCGCTCTTCTTGGGAGGCTCCCTGTCCTCCACCACCTCCTCCTCCTCTTCGTCTTCGCTGTCCGACTCGAAGAGGTAATAATCTCCACTCCTCGTCACTGCACAGGCAAAGGTACCCCACACCCCCCGGGTAGCCTTCAGCGGGCGTTTGGGGCAAGGGCGGTAGAGGCAAGCAGTGGTGGTGTGACTCGTGGTGTGGTGGGACTCGTGGTGCGGTGGGACTCGTGGTGCGGTGTGACTCGTGTGGTGCGGTGGAACTCGTGTGGTGTGACTCGTGTGGTGTGGTGTGACGCGCGTGGTGTGGCGTGACTCGTGGTGCGGTGTGACTCGTGTGGTGTGACTCGTGTGGTGTGACTCGTGGTGCGGTGTGACTCGTGTGGTGCGGTGGGAACCCGCGGTGCGGTGGGTCTCGTGGTGTGGTGTGACGCGTGTGGTGTGGTGCGACTCGTGGTGCGGTGCGACTGGCATGGTGCGGTGTGACTCGTGTGGTTTGACTCGTGTGGTGTGACTCGTGTGGTGTGACTCGTGTGGTGTGACTCATGGTGTGGTGTGACTCGTGTGGTGTGACTCATGGTGTGGTGTGACTCGTGTGTGACGCGTGTGGTGTGACGCATGTGGTGTGGTGTGACGCGTGGTGCGGTGTGACTCGTGTGGTGTGGTGTGACGCGTGTGGTGTGACTCGTGTGGTGTGACTCGTGTGGTGTGACGCGTGTGGTGTGTAGTGACGCGTGGTGTGGTGTGACGCGTGTGGTGTGACACGTGTGGTGTGGTGTGACGCGTGTGGTGTGACGCGTGTGGTGTGGTGTGACTCGTGTGGTGTGGCCGCTTCACGTACTCGACGCGTGGTCAGACCAGCGTGCCCACCACCTCTTCTTCATGTCCGGCGCTGGGGGCTCGTCAGAGCCTGCAGCACCAAACCACAACGCATCCAACACCAACACCATTACCACACCACCATCACCACCATTACCACACCATCGTAACCACCACCACCACCATCACCACACCACCACCATTACCACCACCACCATTACCACACCACCGTAACCACCACCACCATCACCAACACCACCACCATCACCACCACCACACCACCACTGTAACCACCACCAACACCATTACCACACCACCACCAACACCACCACCACCACCATTACCACACCACCGTAACCACCACCAACACCACCATTACCACACCACCACCACCACGGTAACCACCACCACGGTAACCACCGTAACCACCACCGTAACCACCACCACAGTAACCACCACCACCGTAACCACCACCACCATTACCACACCACCGTAACCACCACCACCACACCACACCACACCACACTGCACCACACTGCACCACACCACACCGCACCCCTGCGGTCGAGGTCGACGCTGGCGCGCTTGCTGCTCTTGTACTTCTCCTGGCGAGCCTTGATCCGCTCCATCCTACACACACACACAGACACACACACACATACACACACAGATACACACAGAGACACATAGACACGCACACAGACACACACACACAGACACACAGACACAGACACACAGACACATACACACACACAGAGACAGACACACACACACAGACACACAGACACACACACACACACAGACACACGTACACACACACACAGACACACAGACACACACACACACAGACACACACACACAGACACACACACAGACACACACACACACAAACAGACACACACACAGACACACACACAGACACACACAGACACACACACATACACAGACACACACACACACAATCAGCATCTCTGTGTGATGAGTCTATGGGTCTCTGTGCGAGTCTATGGGTCTCTGTGCGAGTCTATGGGTCTCTGTGTGATGAGTCTATGGGTCTCTGTGTGGTGAGTCTATGGGTCTCTGTGTGATGAGTCTATGGGTCTCTGTGCGAGTCTATGGGTCTCTGTGCGAGTCTATGGGTCTCTGTGAGTCTATAGGTCTCTGTGCGAGTCTATGGGTCTTTGTGTGAGTCATGGGTCTCTGTGGTGAGTCTATGGGTATCTGTGTGTGTACGTGTGTGTACGTGTGGGGAGCGGTGGTGTAGCGGTTAGCGCTACGCTACGCTATGAACCCAACGACCCGGGTTCGATTCCCACTCACGGCCAACACCGGTGACAATTATCTGAACCGGTCCCGGTCCTCCCCTAGGTCGACTCAGCCTCAAATGAGTACCTGGTGCGGTGCGTAAACATCGCCACTGGGGGAGACAAAGGCGGCCGGGCGTGGTGTTGGCCACCCACCCCCTCGTGTGCCGTGCCGGCCTTCATAGGTGCTCGCTAACAGCACTTGCCCCTACAGTCTGTTAAGGCTATATGGGGGATCTTTGTCTTTGTGTGTACGTGTGTGTGTGTACGTACGTGTGTGTGTATGTGTGTGTGTTTGCGTGTGTGTGTGTTTGCGTGTGTGTGTGTAAGTGTGTACGTGTACGTGTGTGCGTGTGTGTGTACGTGTGTGTGTTTGCGTGTGTGTGTGTGTACGTGTGTGTGTTTGCGTGTGTGTGTGTACGTGTGTGTGTGTGCGTGTGTGTGTGTACGTGTGTGTGTGTACGTGTGTGTGTGTACGTGTGTGTGTGTTTGCGTGTGTTTGCGTGTGTGTGTGTACGTGTGTGTGCGTGTGTGTGCACGTGTGTACGTGCATGTACATGTGTACGTGCATGTACATGTGTACGTGCGTGTACGTGCGTGTGTGTGCGTGTGTGTGTGTGTACGTGCATGTACGTGTGTGTGTACGTACGTGTGTGTGTACGTGTGTGTGTGTGTACGTGTGTGCGTGCGTGTGGGTGCGTGCGTGCGTGCGTGTGTGCGCGCGTGTGTGTGTGTGTGCGTGCGTGGGTGTGTGTGTGCGTGTGTGTGTGTGTGCGTGTGCGTGCGTGTGCGCGTGTGTGCGTGTGTGCGTGTGTGTGTGTGCGTGTATGTGTGCGTGTGTGCACGTGTGTGTGTGTGTGCGTGTGTGTGTGTGCGTGTGTGTGTGTGCGTGTGTGTGTGTGCGTGCGTGTGCTACTGACTGCCTCTTGAGCTGCTGCATGGACTTGCGCTCCGTATCCATCCGTGCCCTCATCGCCTTCACGATGCCGGCACGGAATAACTCAGCACCCCTGCCAAGACGAAGACAAAGATCCCCCGTGTAGCCTGTTACAGACTTTTGGGGCAAGTGCTGCTAACGAGCCGCGCCTATGAAGGCCGGCACGGTACACGAGGGGGTGGGTGGCTACCAGCACCACGCCCGGAACACACACACACGCACGCACGCACACACACACACCAACAACAACAACAACCGCCATTCGACACTAAGTGGCGGTGACGTCACCACGATGCTTGTGCCAGGCTATGTGCGCCCTGAGGCCACGTGAAGTGTCGAACGCCCGCTGGCAGGAGGTCACGGGGCAGACCCAGGTGCCACGGGTCGACTGACTGAGACGACTGGCTGATGCACATCGCCTCGTCGCACCCCAAGGTGTACAGGGAATGTCTCTGACTTCCGGCCACATAGTTTTAGCCGGGCCCGCTCACCATCATGAAGGTCCTTAATGATCGTGAGCAGAGGGTCAGGGACTCCGAATGCACGAAGAACAACCCAGAGCCCAGGCATACTGATGGTACCATAGGCCTTGATCAGGTCAATAAAGCAGAGATGTAGGTCTTGTTGGAATTCCCTACACCTCTGCTGTAGCAAACGGACAGAATATATGGCATCTGTGCAAGACCGCCCTCTCCTGAAACCGCATTGGGGCTCCGCAAGCCTCTCCTCAGCGTGCCTGGCAAGGCGATGTTGAATAATCCCTGCCAGGACCTTTCCCGGCACACTGAGGAGTGAGATGCCCCTGCAGTTGTTACAGTCTGTGCAGTCCCCCTTCTTAAAGAGGGGGACCACCAGGGCATCCTTCCAATCCTGCACAACCCATCCAGTGGTCCAGACTGTTATCATGATGTCATATTGGACAGTGTGTGCACAAACGCCACCCTCCCTCAGCATTTCGCTTGGGAGATCATCTCTGCCCGGTGCCTTTCCAGGTCTCAGACTCTGGATCGCCTTTAGTACTTTCTCAATAGATGGCACCTCAGCCAGCCACTCACAGGGGGTGACTTCTTCCTCCAATATTTGAGGCACCGCAGCCTCAGCAGGGTCATCCTCACTTTGTGCCACGATGTTTTCCATGTCGAGGGATTCCCCCTCCCCCAGGATTTCACAGAAATGCTCAGCAAATCTGCAAACCTGTTCCTGGCGATCGGAGATTGGATCACCGTTTTTTCCCCTAATGATGGTAATAGGTGTGGCGCTGCAGGTTACTTTTTTGATGGAGTTAAATAGAGATTTGCGATCGCGGGCCATTGAGGCAGACTCCATCTCCTCAGCAACCCACGACCACCACCCATCCTTGCAGCGCCTCACGGCTCTCCGAACCTCCGAGCGAAGGCTGTGGTAAGCCTCCTCATTTTCTGACTTGGGATGCTGGAGACGATTAGAGTGGGCCTGTCGCTTTTTCTCAACCATCCTGAACACCTCCTCTGTCAGCCAGGGTCTCTGGGGAGGTCTGGACCGCGTACCCAAAGCAGCCATTGCAGCTGCATGAGTCACAGTCCTAAACCTCGCCCATTTACCCTCGACATCAGGAGGAGTGGGGGACGATGCCAACTCCAGCACCAAGCGATGATGAAATTCTCGCTTGCAACTTTCATCAGCTAGCTGAGACCAGGCCACCTTAGGTTTGAATGGGGTCCTGGGTATACACCCACCACCGGAGTGGAAGTATGGCAGGCGCATCTTACAGATGACAAGTCGATGGTCAGAGGGCAGATCAGCTCCACGGTAGGTCCTGGTGTCAAGGACATGGGCCCGCATCCGCTGTTCCATCACTATGCAGTCCAGCAGATGTTCTTGCTTGGACCCAGCATGCATCAATGATGTGTGGATGCGCTGATGCCGGAACAGCATGTTGGTAATTACAAGCCCATGGGCTGCACAAAAATCTAGCAGCCTCCTACCGTTGTTATTGAGCTGATCTGGCCCATGCCCTCCAATCACTCCAGACCAGGTGCCAGCATCATGACCAACTCGGGTATTGAAGTCACCCAACAAGATGACTCTATCCCAAGGGGCCACTTTAGCCAGCATCTGTGACAGGAGGTCATAGAAGGCATCTGACTCATCGGCCTTGCCTGCATCCCTCCACGGATGTTCGTCTTCGGTGGTAGCATAAGTAACCACGACCACCACTCTTTGCCTCTGGTTGATGGCAAGGTGAGCCCAAAGTAGCCCGGGGCTTACAGCTTCCCACACCTCACCGCCACGCTCCCACGCCCCCTTCATTCTTTTGTTCAGAAGAAGAGCCACACCCTGTTGTTTGGCAGCCTCCTGCCACGCAGTAGAGGACTGTCCACCCCTCATGGTGGCAGGAGCCAGAGCCGGTCCACACACACACACACAAAGATCAAAGAACAAAGATCCCCCATATAGCCTTAACAGACTGTAGGGGCAAGTGCTGTTAGCGAGCATCACCTATGAAGGCCGGTAACGGTACACGAGGGGGTGGGTGGCCAGCACCACGCCCGACCGCCTTTGTCTCCCCAGTGGCAATGTTTACTACACATCGCACCAGGTAACTCATTTGAGGCTGAGTCGACCTAGGGGAGGCCCGGGACCGGTTCAGACAATCGTCACCGGTGGTGTTGGCCGTGAGCGGGAATCGAACCCGGCTTGCCAGGTTCGTAGCGCAGCGTAGCGCTAACCCGCTACACTACTACTGCTCCCCACTCTAATACACACAGCCACAACAACAACAACAACAACCGCCATTCGCCACCAAGTGGCGGTGACGTCACCACGACGCTTGTGCCAGGCTATGTGCACCCTGAGGCCACGTGAAGCGTCGAACACACACACACGCACACACGCCACGCCACGCCACACAGGGACACGCCCGCGCGGCAAAGCGAGCACAGCCGTCGGCAAAGTTTTCAATCGTGTATCCTGCCGCGGACAGCACCTCACTCGCCCGGACAGCCAGAAAGGAGACCCCTGGGCTCGCTCACGGACTCACGGACGCACAGGACGGACGGAGGGAATGCTCCTGTTTAACACGTAGGCTTTCGCGACCAATAATATTCATAATAAAGGGTTTTTGGGTCAGATCGCGTTTATTTATAAATGTGTCGTAACCCTCCACCGCCCGAGTGAACCCACAACATTTACAATGTTTGAGTAGTACTGTGACGTTTTCGCTGGTAAGGTACTTCCACAGCATCATCGGGGGGCAATTCGCCGGGATGGTGAAGCCCTCGCTTGCTGCCGGTTTGATGTGCTCCTGGCCGATTTCCCCCCCCCCCCCCGGGGCCGCCCTCACCTGGAGGCGAGCACCGTGGAGGCACTGAGGTCGGCCACCACGTGGCTGAAGTAGTGGCTGAGGAAGACGCGGCGCTGCAGCAGCAGGAAGACACAACACACCGAGTCCCAGGTGATGCCGGCCTCGTCACGCGGCAACTCGCACTTGGGCTCCTCGTGACGGCCCTCCACACCTGGGGGGGGTGGTGGGGGGGGGGGGGGGGTTGGGGGGGAGAGGGGGTGGGGGTGAGGGAGGGTGGTGGGGGGGGGGGGGTGAGGGATGGGGGGGATGAGGGATGGAGGGAGGAGAGAGGGATGGAGGGAGGGAAGGAGGGAGGGAAGGAGGGAGGGAGGGAGGAGGGAGGGAGGGTGGAGAGGGAGGGTGGGAGGGGAGGGAGGAGAGGGATGGAGAGAGAGTGGGGAGGGAGGGAGGGAGGGTGGGGGGGAAGGAGGGAGGGAGGGAGGGAGGGAAGGGAGGGAGGGAAGGAGGGAGGGAGGGAGGGAAGGGAGGGAGGGAGGGAGGGAGGGATGGAGGGAGGAGAGAGGGATGGAGGGAGGGTGGGGAGGGAGGGAAGGAGGGAGGGTGGGGAGGGAGGGAAGGAGGGTGGGAAGGGAGGGTGGGAGGGAGGAGGGATGGAGGGGGGGAAGGAGGGAGAGAGGGAGGGAGGGAAGGAGGAGAGAGGGAGGGAGGGGAGGGAGGGTGGGGAGGGAGGGAGGGGGGGTGGGGAGGGAGGGAGGGAGGAGGGAGGGAGGGTGGGAGGGAAGGGAGGGAGGAGGGAGGGAGGGAGGAAGGAGGGAGGGAGGGTGGGAAGGGAGGAGGGAGGGAGGGAGGGAGGGAGGGATGGAGGGATGGAGGGAGGGAGGGAGGGAGGGATGGAGGGAGGGAGGGAAGGGAGGGAAGGAGGGAGGGAGGGAGGGAGGAGGGGTGGGGAGGGAGGGATGGAGGGAGGAGAGAGGGATGGAGGGAAGGAGGGAGGGAGGGTGGGAGGAGGGAGGGAGGAGGGAGGGAGGGAGGGAGGGAGGGAGGGAGAGAGGGAGGGAGGGAGGGAGGGAGGGAGGGAGGGAGAGAGGGAGGGAGGGAGGGAGGGAGGGAGGGAGGGTGGGGGGAAGGAGGGAGGGAGGAGGGGTGGGGAGGGAGGGATGGAGGGAGGGATGGAGGGATGGAGGGAGGGAGGGATGGAGGGATGGATGGAGGGAGGGATGGAGGGAGGGAGGGAGGGAGGGAGGGAGGGAAGGGAGGGAGGGTGGGAGGGAAGGAGGGAGGGAGGGAGGGATGGAGGGAGGGTGGGGGGGAAGGAGGGAAGGAGGGAACCAGGGAAGGAGGGAAGGAGGGAAGGAGGGAAGGAGGGAAGGAGGGAGGGAGGGAGGGAGGGATGGAGGGAGGGAGGGATGGAGGGAGGGAGGGAGGGATGGAGGGAGGGTGGGGAGGGAGGGAGGGTGGGGAGGGAGGGTGGGGACGGAGGGGAGGGAGGGAGGGATGGAGGGAGGGAGGGTGGGGGGAGAAGTAGGGAGGGAGGGATGAAGGGAGGGAGGGGGTGAGGGAGGGATGGAGGGAGGGAGGGGGAGGGGGTACTCGTTTAAGGCTGAGTCGACCTAGAGGCATGAGGGCGCCCGCGACCTGGTCCAGATGATCGCTGCTATCACCGGCGACGTTGATTTCGCAGATTGCCGTGAACCACTACCAGAACAGCAAGATGCCCGTACAGCCTTGTAGCAGACTGTAGGGGCAGGCGCTGACAGCAGGCGCTGATAGCAAGCGGCACGGCACACACGGGGGTGGGTGGGCCAGCACCACGCCCGGCCGCTTTTGTCTCCCTAGTGGGTGAGCGAGCGGGTGGGTGGGTGATTGGGTGAGCTTCTGAGTGAGTGAGTGAGTGGGTGAGCAGGTGAGTGGGTGGGTGAACAGGTGAGTGGGTGAGCGAGCATGTGAGTGGATGAGCTTCTGAGTGAGTGAGTGAGCGGGTGAGTGGGTGAGCGAGCAGGTGATCGGGTGAGTGGGCTAGCAGGTGAGTAGGTGAGTGAGTGAGTCAGTGGATGAGCGGGTCAGTGGGTGAACAGGTGAGTGTGTGAGCAGGTGAGTGGGTGAATGAACGGATAAGTGGGTGAGTGAATGACCGAGCGTGTGACCGAGCGAGCGAGCGAGTGAGCGGGTGAGCGAGTGGACGGACGAGCGGGTGAGCGAGCAGGTGAACGGGTGAGCAAGTGGATGGACGGGTGTCTGAGCGAGCAGGTGAGCGAGCAGGTGAGCGAGCAGGTGAACGGGTGAGCAAGTGGATGGACGGGTGTCTGAGCGAGCAGGTGAGCGAGCAGGTGAACGGGTGAGCGAGTGGATGGACGGGTGTCTGAGCGAGCAGGTGAGCGAGCAGGTGAACGGGTGAGTGAGTGGATGGCCGGGCGGGTGAGCGGGCGAGCGGGTGAGCGAGCGAGCGGGTGAGCGAGTGGATGGACGAGCGGATGAGCGAGCAGGTGAACGGGTGAGCAAGTAGATGGACGGGCGGGTGAGCGGGTGAGCGAGTGGATGGACAGGTGTCTGAGCGAGCAGGTGAGCGAGCAGGTGAACGGGTGAGCGAGTGGATGGACGGGTGTCTGAGCGAGCAGGTGAGCGAACAGGTGAACGGGTGAGCGAGTGGATGGCCGGGCGGGTGAGCGAGCAGGTGAGCGAGCGGGTGAGCGAGCAGGTGAACGGGTGAGCGAGTGGATGGCCGGGCGGGTGAGCGGGTGAGCGAGTGGATGGATGGGTGTCTGAGCGAGCGGGTGAGCGAGCAGGTGAACGGGTGAGCGAGTGGATGGCCGGGCGGGTGAGCGGGTGAGCGAGTGGATGGATGGGTGTCTGAGCGAGCGGTGTGAGCGAGCAGGTGAACGGTGTGAGCGACGTGGAGGCCGGGCGGAGTGAGCGGGCAGGTGAGCGAGCAGGTGAACGGGTGATGCGAGTGGATGGACGGGTGTCTGAGCGAGCAGGTGAGCGAGCAGCGTGAACGGGTGAGCGAGTGGATGGACGGGTGTCCTGAGCGAGCAGGTGAGCGAGCAGGTGAACGGTATGTGAGCGAGTGGATGGCCGGGCGGCTGAGCGGGTGAGCGGGTGAGCGAGCGAGCGGGGTGAGCGAGTGATGGACGATGCGGGTGAGCGAGCAGGTGAACGGGTGAGCAAGTAGATGGACGGGCGGGTGAGCGGGTGAGCGAGTGGATGGACGGGTGTCTGAGCGAGCAGGTTGAGCGAGCAGGTGAACGGGTGAGCGAGTGGATGGACGGGTGTCTGAGCGAGCAGGTGAGCGAACAGGTGAACGGGTGAGCGAGTGGATGGCCGGGCGGGTGAGCGAGCAGGTGAGCGAGCAGGTGAGCGAGCAGGTGAACGGGTGAGCGAGTGGATGGCCGGGCGGGTGAGCGGGTGAGCGAGTGGATGGATGGGTGTCTGAGCGAGCGGGTGAGCGAGCAGGTGAACGGGTGAGCGAGTGGATGGCCGGGCGGGTGAGCGGGCAGGTGAGCGAGCAGGTGAGCGAGCAGGTGAACGGGTGAGCGAGTGGATGGCCGGGCGGGTGAGCGAGCAGGGTGAACGGAGTGAGCGAGTGGATGAACGGGTGGGTGAGCGAGCAGGTGAGCGAGCAGGTGAACGGGTGAGCGAGTGGATGGCCGGGCGGGTGAGCGGGCAGGTGAGCGAGCAGGTGAACGGGTGAGTGAGTGGATGGCCGGGCGGGTAAGCGGGTGAGCAGGTGAGCGAGCGAGCGGGTGAGCGAGCGAGCGGGTGAGCGAGTGGATGGACGAGCGGATGAGCGAGCAGGTGAACGGGTGAGCGAGTGGATGAACGGGTGGGTGAGCGAGCAGGTGAGCGAGCAGGTGAACGGGTGAGCGAGTGGATGGCCGGGCGGGTGAGCGGGTGAGCGAGTGGATGGATGGGTGTCTGAGCGAGCGGGTGAGCGAGCAGGTGAACGGGTGAGCGAGTGGATGGCCGGGCGGCTGAGCGAGCAGGTGAGCGAGCAGGTGAACGGGTGAGCGAGTGGATGGCCGGGCGGCTGAGCGAGCGGGTGAGCGAGCAGGTGAGCGAGCAGGTGAACGGGTGAGCGAGTGGATGGCCGGGCGGGTGAGCGAGCAGGTGAGCGAGCAGGTGAGCGAGCAGGTGAACGGGTGAGCAAGTGGATGGACGGGCGGGTGAGCGGGTGAGCAAGTGGATGGCCGGGCGGGTGAGCGGGTGAGCGAGTGGATGGACGGGCGGGTGAGCGAGCGGGTGAGCGAGCTGGTGAGGAGCCGGGTGAGGAGCGACGTGGCTCACCGCTGTAGCCCTTGATGGTGCACACGAGGCTGAAGAGCTGGATCAGCCAGCAGCCCTTCCTGTAGAGGTCCGACAAGAATGCGCACGCAGCAATCTGCACACCACAGCAGCGGTGCTCACGTCAACACGAGGGAGGGCGGGGGGGGGGGGGGATGGTGGGCGCAGGGGGCCAGGATTCCCGCCGTTATCTCCCCTACCGCACACCCACCCATCTACCCACCCATTCGCCCATTCGCCCATCCACCCATTCACCCGTTCATCCATTCACCTACCCACGCATTCACCCACCCATCCACCCAACTACCCATCCACCCACCCACCCATTCATCCATCCACCCATTCACCTACCCATCTATTCACCCACCCATCCGCCCACCCATCCACCCAACTACCCATCCACCCATCCACCCACCCACCCACCCATTCGCCCACCCACCCATTCACCCATTCACCCATTCATCCATCCACCCATTCATCCATCCACCCATTCACCTACCCACCCAATCACCCACCCATCCGCCCACCCATCCACCCAACTACCCATCCACCCATCCACCCACCCACCCATTCACCCATTCATCCATCCACCCATTCACCTACCCACCCAATCACCCACCCATCCGCCCACCCATCCACCCAACTACCCATCCACCCACCCACCCACTCATTCACCCATTCATCCATCCACCCATTCACCTACCCACCCAATCACCCACCCATCCACCCACCCATCCGCCCACCCATCCACCCAACTACCCATCCACCCATGCACCCACCCACCCATGCACCCACCCACCCATGCACCCACCCACCCATGCACCCACCCACCCATGCACCCACCCACCCATGCACCCACCAACCCACCCACCCCCCACCACCCTACCCACCCACCCACCCACACACCCCGCAGCGGGCGACTCACGGAGAAGACGTTCTTCATGACGATGACGAAGATGTTGTAGGCGATGAGATAGTCCCAGAGTCGGAGTAGCTGGCTCAGAGGCTTGAGGAGGAGGCGCCCTCCAAAGAGCAGGAAGTAGAAGCAGGCGAGGAGGTAGCCCAGGCAGAAGAGGCTGACGCGCGTGGTGCCCGTGACGAAGATCACCGTTAGGCTGATCCAGAAGAGGTAGCTGAAGAAGATGACCTTCAGCATGTCCAGGTACGACCTTGGGAGAGAGGGGGAGGTGGGGAGGGTGTGAGTACGTGTGTGTGTGTGTGTGAGTACGTGTGTGTGTGTGTACACGTGTGTGTGAGTATGTGTGTGTGTGTACGTGTGTGTGTGCGAGTACGTGTATGTGTGTTCACGTGTGTGTGTGAGTACGTGTGTGTGTGAGTACGTGTGTGTGTGTACACGTGTGTGTGTGAGTACGTGTGTTTGTGTGTGTGTGAGTACGTGTGTGTGTGTACGTGTGTGTATACACGTGTGTGTGTGTGTGAGTACGTGTGTGTGTGTGAGTACGTGTGTGTGTGTTCACGTGTGTGTGTGTGAGTACGTGTGTGTGTGTGAGTACGTGTGTGTGTGTTCACGTGTGTGTGTGAGTACGTGTGTGTGTGTGTGAGTACGTGTGTGTGTGTACGTGTGTGTATACACGTGTGTGTATACACGTGTGTGTGTGTGAGTACGTGTGTGTGTGTACGTGTGTGTATACACGTGTGTGTGTGTGTGAGTACGTGTGTGTGTGTGAGTACGTGTGTGTGTGTACACGTGTGTGTGTGTGTACGTGTGTGTGAGTACGTGTGTGTGAGTACGTGTGTGTGTGTGTGTACGTGTGTGTGTGTACGTGTGTGTGTGTGTGTACAAATTTGTGTGTGTACAAATGTGTGTGTGTGTATACACGTGTGTGTGTGTGTGTACGCGTGTGCGTGTGTGAGTACGCGTGTGTGTGAGTACGGTGGTGGTGGTGGTGGTGGCGACGATGGTAGTGGTGGTGGTGGC